>CAOJCR012349302.1:0-10001 GCA_948330485.1 Euphorbia neoarborescens | reverse complement strand
GTAGGGGTAGGCCTAGACTTACTTGGGGTAGAGTTATTGAGCATGATTTGCGATATTTACAATTATCCGAGGAGGTTACCCAAATTCGTACTGAATGGAGACAAAGGATTCATGCGGCTGACCCCAATTAATTTGGGATTAAGGCTTGAGTTGAGTTGAGTTCAGTTTAAATCTAAGTCATAGATGAAAATAAAGGCGCGCTAATTAATGGCACGATATCGTCACAACAAATTAAATATTTAAAGTGCGACAAATAAATAAAGTGCGATAAATAAATAAAAATACACCAAAAACTAAATGCGATGAAATCTTTATTTTTAACCCAAAAACATAGCAAAAATGGATTAAAAACAATAATAAAAATAAATAATAATAATAATAATAATTAACAATAATTAATAATAATAATTAATAATAATAATAACAATAATAATAATAATAATTAATTGAAAAAATAAAGCTGGTACCTTTGTTTGGCGAGCAGGATTGCACACTTCTGCTCGCCTGCTGCTTGACGAGCAGCGGTGTGGCTGCTCGCCAAAACTATTTTTTTTAAATTAAAAAAATAAAATAAAATAAAATCACACAGACTTTTTTAAGTTTGTATCATTCCGATATCATGCCAGAAAACCCGAGAAAACATAAAAAGAAAGAATTTTTAGGTGTTAAAAATTCTTTTTCACAATGTCGCGGGAAAATAAAAGAAACTGGGCATAAGATTCATAGGCCATTAATCATGTAAAACAAATGTGAAAGAAGATATCGGCGCACTTTAACAGATGAGAAGACACAAGGAAAGATAAAGAAAAAAGAGTTTTTATGTGTTAAAAAAAATTTCTACGAAAGTTGCAGATGACAAAAAAAATAGAGTATCAGCATTTGCTATTTCATTTCAACATATCCTAAAACCAGATGCAAGCTAAACACATTCACATCAAGAGGGAAATGTTATAGATGATTTGAGCTCAGATTCGTTACCTTTAAAGTGTGCTTTTTATGTGTACAGACTTGAGAAAACAGAGGTTGCACCACAAGCCTCGAGTACCCGAAGCAAGAGTGAGAGTCACCAAAAGTGTAGTCTTTGGCCTTACAAAGTCAAGGATAGAAGAGCTTATGGATGAAGCTTTCTGTACTCAGTTTACTTGAGAGTTTAGAAATAGTTTGGAAGGGATTTGGTATACTCTATCGAAAATGGTGAGGACAGAGGAAGGAGAAGATAAAGATTCGGATGAGAGGGTCTTTTTTGTGATGTTTATCATGACTAAAGGGAAAGGAGGAGGAGCTTGAAGAAGAAGCAGAAGAGCCAGCTGCTAAGTCTGTCCAACTTGAAAAGAGAAAGTGAGTTGCTAAGTGTCTGTGAAAAATTGTTATCTAGGAGGCAGCTGCGTGGTCAAGATATCATTACCTCAGCCCTTATTTTTTTGTCTTCCAAATCAAATTGGTCTGCACTTGATATGGAAAAAATCAGCTTCCTCTTTCCTTTTTCCTCACCATGGCATCTTTGCCATTTCCAATAAAAGATAACCTTCTGCCTCATATTTTTTGAATTTTCCGTCGGTTGTCGGTTTTGGGTTGGGTGGTTTTGTTAGGACAGGTTAAGAGAGGATATATATTGGGTTGTTTAGTTTGGTTCTGATTTGACCAGGTTTGGATATAAACTAATATTTTTTGACTCTGACTTATCAAAAGCTTGACAAACACTTGACTCGGGTCTCAATTGCGACAACTTCAGTGTCCTCAGGCCCATACACACGTATACAAAAGCCTAAAAAAGTACCAGTGGAGACTGGTTTCATTACTACTCTCGGGGAAAAAGACCCAGGCTCACAACCACTAATTTTATGATCAGGTTTACTGAGCTCCTGATATCGATCGAAATTCTTTTGACCCAATAGCCTTCCATTCCTGCTTTGACTACTAGGGCGTCTGAATAGCCAATCGGGATATTGTTAACTTCCTTGAAAGGCCAATAGATCCCTTTATTTTGATGAGATCTGACCTATTCTTACCGCGAACGACTGGGTCCGATCGTGACTTCAGTATCGCCTACTATGATTATTATTGTCCCCCTGCTACCTCAGACCGGTCGGTTATGCTCCCGTGTATTTTTCTATCTATCTTTCGGCGGCCTTTGGGGAGCGTTACTCTGTCTGGATTCTATTGGCCTTGCCTTGCCTTTTTGGATCATCGTCTCTACTTCTTGGGTAAGAGTGCGGCATTCTTCTATGCTGTGCCCCTCAGTCTTATAGTACGTATAATAAGGTTTTTTCTAACTAGTCACGGGACGGTTCTCGAAGGGAGCCCTACTGTTGGTCCTTGCCTCTAGCACTTCCCTACTGGTAGGTCTAGGGTAAGGCGTGTAATGGTGGTTTTTACTTTTGAAATGATCTTATCGGTCCCATCTTGAATGGGTGTCACCCCTCCCCCCTTCTTACTAGCGGCTGGACTAGGACCTTGATTCTACCCTCCCTGAGGCCCTTGAGTCATCTTCCATTTCTTCCATTTCCACAAAATGCTTCGCCCATGTGATCATGGCAATTCTATCCTTGGGCTTGCACATTATTAGGTCCTGGCGCATTTTTTGATTGGTCGTATTATGAATGAAGGCCTCATACGCCGTAGTGAAATCCAGGTTTTTAACGTTTAAACATGTCTAGTTGAAGCGCTCAATATATTTTTGTAAGGGTTCCCCTGGCTATTGCTTCACATCATGCACATTGGAGGATAGCTTTCCAATGGGTATAGATCTTGAGAAGTTAGCACATAAAAGCTTTTCTAGATGATCTCATCTTATGACTGATCTAGGATCCAAGTTATCGAACCACAAAGATGCTAGTCCTCTCAAGGTCGTACTAAACAATCTGCATATCAACCCCTTCGTGGCGCCTGCTAACTTTATTTTTTCTGTGAAGTTACGGATATAAGCTTTTGGGTTATCTTTGCCGTCATAATCTTAGATAGTTATCTGTTTTAAATTTGAGTCAAACGGCATGTCCATAACACGCCGGCAGAACTGGGATTCTACGGAGTAGGAGATGGGGTCATGGTAGGCCACGTTATATCTATCTAACCACTGTTTATGTAAGGCTTCGAACTGAGGATCAGCTAATAAATCGACAGCCATTGCCAGGATAGCCGCTGTGGATAAGGCCAAATGGGTTGAGGCACAGATAGTGGTAGGTGGAGGGGTGGCTTGATAAATGCTACATTTGGGAGAGGAGGATGAGTTCCTTTGGGGGTATTTGACTGGGCAAATGGAGGAGGGTAATGCGGGAAGAAAACCATGGGGTGTTGTGTGTTGGGATATTGGGGCCAAGGATATGCTCTGTATCCCCACGGATAGTAATTGTGGAAGTAAGGATCCACTGTGGGGTCCTAGTGAAGAGTTTTTGGGCCCACAGGAAGGGATACCTCGGTGAGGGGTTGAAAAGGGAGTAGGTGAGCCATGCTTATACCTGCAGACTGAGGGATCGAAACAGCCACTGGGGGGCTGAAGGGATTCCGAGCAGAATGGAATGCTCGGGAGTGATACCGTAATAGGATATAATGCTTTGTTGGATGGAAGCAGGGTCTTGCATGCTCATCTGTAAAATGGCTCCAGCAAGATACAAAGCTATCGGGTGTAAAGGATTTGCTAGGTGGATGTTTGTAACAGGGTGAGCCATTGGCACTACTGTTCCATGCTCTCTGCCTAAATTGATAACTAGCGAAACTAGGGACGTTGGAGATCAAGGGATCTCGGGATCCTTGATGCTGGAGAGTATTCCATTATCCTTCAAAATAGAAGTCTTGGTTGTGCTACCTGTCTAATTATAGAGGACGGCAGGAGGCTTGGCCGACCTGATTCTATCAGCTGTCATTCTATCAGGTGGCCACTTCTGAACACCTAATGGGACCTCCTTTTGTTCTGTTATCTTGTCGGGGCGTATTTTGCTCTTACAGCTTTAATTGCCATATTTAATGTCTTGTTATCTCTTCTATCTCTTTCCGTGGGTCTGAAGATGGCTGCTCATTGAGTATCAATCGCCTGTCCCGTTTGGAAAGCGGGTGTGCATTATATGCCTGTGAAGATGTAGGTGGCCCCTGGTGATCTTTAGGGCTGTTTTTCGACTGTTACGTGTCGCGTTTGGTACGTGTCTTAAGTACAAGAGGTTAAGGGGTATCTAGGGGTATAAAAGAATAATGTAAATTTACAAAATTGAAGCATATTTGCTAGTTCTTTATAGAAAATATATTTTTTTGCATTCGACTTGACTACCATACTTCCAATGTCTCATATTTGGCCTAAAAATTAATGGTGGGGTCATCCCAATAATAAAATAATCAGTCATGATAACATAACTAGTAATATAAAAGAGGCCATTGCAACGCGCGACCATATCTTTTATATGGATGACCAATTAAAATAACAGGCCATAATACCCGTTCGAATACAAATTAATGAGTCATTAAATCACAACTAATAAAAATAAAGGGGTTAGTCTGATTTGTCATATAAATTTTTCGGGGTTATATTTTTTGACAACATCGTTAATAAGTAGTCTTGATTGGGAAACTAATTAAACTTATTCAATTATTTTATACGACCATTTTATTTACCAAGGATACCCCGATAAACATACTATTGAAAAGAGAGATATATGCACATTAACATATGACCGGTATTGATATAAATCATGACTAGAAATCCAAACATCACAACTGAAGAATAAGCCAAGTAACCTCGAGAACTGTAAAAATTTCATAAACTAATGAAACGACTAAGTGCACTTTAGTATTGTGCATAACCACAAAATATATACTCAACTTCAGTAGAAGGGATTTGAGAGATAAGATCAGAATGATTTTAGTGAGAGAAAGAGAGATAAAAGCTTTTGCCCATGATTTGTGAATAAAATAATGATTTGCATTATTTTAAATATATATTTTCATCCATAGGGTTTTCACAACTTTATAGCAAATCACACTACAAGAAATTAGTATTGTGCACAACCACAAATGGCCAGTTTGGAATTTGTTGTCGCATTGCTTTCGGTCTGCTTTTTTAAAAAGTATCATTGAAAAAATAGGTTTAAACAGTGTGATATCAATCCCAAACTAACCCTAATTAAAACTTTTATGTTACAGCTTTTCATAGACTCAAAGCTACAGCTTTTTGAAAAAGCATATATATAACAACTTTTTTCAAAAGTAGCTTTTGAGGCTGCGGAAAGCAGCTCTAAACTAGCCTAAAATATATACTCAACTTCTGTAGAAGAGATTTGAGAGTGATTTTAGTGAGAAAAAGAGAGATAAAAGCTTTTGCCCATGTTTTGTGCATAAAACAATGATTTGCATTATTTTAAATATATATTTTCATGCATAGGGTTTTCACAGCTTTATAGCAAATCAAATACATACACTCTACAAGGATACAGATTACATATATAGTAATAAAATATAATCCCATAGGGAACAAGTACACAGGGAATTATTAAACTTTTTTCTGTTTACGGAATATAAAATGGTAAATTTTAATATTATCTAATAAAATAAAATTAAAACTAAATTACTAATTTACAATTGATGTTATTTTCTGCATGGATTAAATGAAACATATATTATTGATATGGGTTTTTCTCCTAATGCATTATATTAAGATTAATTAATGAATATATAATTACTGTAGTCAGCATATCCGTCATTCTGAACTTTCACTTTGGGAACTAATCTCTCAAAGAATCATAACAAATCCTAGAAGATCATTTCTAAACTTCAAAATACATCATTTATATTCTGTGATTCAACAACATAAACTTCACATGCATTTATTCATCAACTTAAGCATTCAAACTACAACTAAATTTCATATATATTCATCACTGGCTAGGTCTCTAGATATGTGTTCGTGAATGAAACATTCATAGAGATGCAAAGTAACCAATAATATAAACATTCATGCAGTATGTTGGTGTGCCCTAGTTCATAGCCATTGATTCTTATGTATATTGTACATAAGTGTTGACTATGTATTATATACATTATTATGTCACATAGATTAAGACATGAATCTATTTATTATATATCTTGTGCTATGATAATAAATAGAGTATCCAATGATTAAATTCATAAATATAGATCTCAGGTTTGTTCTAGGTTATGAGAATGAATAGAACTATAAGAATGTGCATTGGTTGGCTATGAGGTAGTTAGGAATATAGGTAGATGTGGGCCCTATATGGTATTGGATAGATCCACACAGGAAACACGACATGGTTTTGTTGTCATAATTGTTTGTTGGGTAGGACTTGTTTTGTCCTTAGACTTGAAATTATTATAGCATAGCAAGGGATCCTATACACTTTGACAAACTACTAACAGTTCCGTAATAGGATGCCAAGTGCGGATATAATTGGGCGAGCCGGTAAACATGTGTATGTTAGTAATGAGTCGATAGGATTATCACTCAGTATCCATTGAGATAATATCACTGGCCACTCGATTGAATGAGATTGTAAGTGTGTAGCTACACCCAAATGAGTTAGACACTCATTTGACCTGACAATCCATTCTAGATCAAAAAATGTGATTAGTGAATAGCGGGATGACGGAGCTATATCTGTCGCTATTCACATCCGATATCGGTTGACAATAGATAATACGAATATAGCTATCGGGATAGAATCTCTACGGGAGAGACTGCTTAACTGTCTTAATTAGAGGCTACTATAATTTGCTAGAACCCATCAGTAGTCTATGGGTTTTGGGTCTATTGCCAACATAAAGACAGTCTTATAGGATCTTGCATTTAGAACAATTGGCTTTAGATATGTAGGTTAACAGATTGGAAGAATTAATTAAATAAATGTGGATTGAAAAATCATATTTAATTTAATTAAATTTAAATTTAGCATATTTAATTAATAAGTTCACATAATGTAATTCATTAATTAGTTAATTAATTGAATTAAATAAAGTGATTAATTAATTAAATTAATTGTATATAATTGTAATTCGTTTAATTTATTATGGATGTAAATAATTTATTTAGTTTGTAGTCGATTGAGTTAAATTAAATTTTACTGTAAATTAATTTGTGTCATTAATACATTTAATTAAATTAATACATTAGATAAATTAATTAACTGATTTACTGTTTGGTAAAAAAATGCATTGAGAATTTAAATTAATTTTTCATTGAATTAATTTTGAGACGATCAAATTTTGATCGATTGAAATTAATACAGACTAATCGAATCGGTTAATCAATTGATTAGCCAAATGGAGATTGTAACCCCCATGTTACAAAACACATGTGTGCAGTTAATTAGTGCGTCGTAGCTTTAGTAAAGCAATTAATAAAAATAGAATTACAACTCCAATTTTTGCTACGATAAACAGTGTACCATTTTGCTTTTTGCTCAAACACATACATTGGCCATTTTCACTTAATTAATAAGATTATTTAATGGAAGGATTCAGATTCTCCCTGTTCACAATAGGAGAGAATCTGAACCATTGATTGAAAATCAACATAATCAATGGTTTAGATTCTCTCTTGTTCTTTTATCAATGACTCAGATTCTCTCCTATTCTCCTATAAACGGGAGAGAATCAAAATCCTTAATGAAATGAGACTAATAAATGTATAATTATACCTAAATGAATTAGACACTTATTTGTTCATTCGATCTATTCTAAATCAAGAAATCTAATAAATATATAATAGGATGATAAAGTCATGCCTATTGCCTTACATATTAAATATCAATTGGTAAAAAATAATACAAGATAACTAATGGGATATATATTTTATAAGAAATTGCTATAAAGTTATCTTAATTAGAAGTTGTTATGGATTGCTAGAATATAAAGTAACATTGAATTTGGGCCCACTAACAATACAAATATGCCCTTATATTTGTAATCTTCGAATAAATAAAAGAGGAAATGAATTAATTAAATAAATATAAATTCTATTCTCATATTTGATTTAAATAATTTAAGGTTTAATTAATTTAAATAATAAATTTATATAATATAAGTAATTAAATAAGGTTCTGTTCTTTTGGACTTAATTTCATTTCAATTCAGTTCAATTTAGGTCCGTTTAGTTCAGTTCAATTCTGTTATTAATTTGTTATTATTAATTAATAAAAAATAATAAAATTATTATTATCATTATTTATCTTGTAATTATTTTATTATATATGATTACTAATTTTATATTATTTTATAGTTATTATTTTATTTATAATTATTATTATAATAATCAGTATTTAGTTCAGGTCATGTCCATTCAGTTCAGTTCAGATCAATTCAGTCCAAAAAAATAAAGTCCAAGTTATTTAAGTAAATAATTAATTAAATTTATGTATATAATGCATGTTTGTTTTATGATTAGTTAAATTTATTATTGATATAAATAATCTGATTACATAAAATTTAAATTTTATTGTAGAATTTATTTAATATATCCATGATATTTTAATTAGATTGGATTTAATCTATAATTAATGTAATTTTAATCTAATACTATTAATAATATAAAAGAGTAACTAAAATACAATTAAACCTAACCTTGGAGATTGAAAATTTTGCTATGTAGAGCAGGGGTGAGCAAATATTTGTCATAATTGATAACCGAACTAAAATCGAATAAAAAATTTGGGTTTGGTTTTTTTATATATTTGGTTCGGTTCGATTATCAAAAATTATATTTTTATTTCTCAATTCGGTTTTTGGAAAAAGATATTGATTATAACCAAACCGAACCGAATTCATTACTTAAACAAAAAAAATAAATGCTAAATATATATATGGGTTTATACATAATATTAATAATAACCTAACAAATATTTTCTGTTAAAAGTAAAATCCCTAAATAAAATCCTAATCTCTAATCTCATTCTCACACTCACTACTACAACTAGTTCACTTCACTACCGCCTCCCCGCCTTCCTCTTCTAACTCACTCAGTGACTCCTCCATTGTCGCCTTTCTCTCCACTCACCTTCTCTCTCCATCACCAGTGCCGCTCAGTCACTCCTCTCCACCGCCTCCTCCTCTCCACTCAGTCACTCCTTGTAGTCGATCTTTATGTATGTATGTATTAATGACTCTAGTTCGCTCAATCCTTATTCGACAGTTTGTTTATTTACTCGGAATGCCTCATAGTTCGTTGATTGATTTCTGGTTTTTGTTTGTTTAATTTCTCTCTATCGATCTTATAGTTAGCTTAGTGTAGAGAAGCTATTTGAATCATGGCTTTTCTTTTAATATGAAATTACTTTGAAAATCAAGGATTTAATACTCAGATTCAACTGGTCGAAATAGGTGGAATTAGTTTACTGAAGCTTGTGGCATGGACCATGATAACTTGAGTAAGTTACGGTCGTCTGAGATCTTCGCCTCAAATGATTTATCAACCTGCAAGAAAGACAAAAAAGGCTATCAGAGCCGGGGTTAACCGGATTATGTCACTCCGATTCTTAAGTCAGTTATCGTGAAGAAGAAGAAGAAGAAGAAAAATACTTAAGGAACATGTATTCAAGATATCTCAGATAGCTCTTACCTATATTACCTCTTGACTTTATATGTGGATTTAGAAGCTCTTTTGTCCCATCCATCCATATGTCTTGGTCACGTCAGCTATTGCGTTCTGACATGACAACCTCTACTGCACTTTGTCTCTCCTTATCTGATGTCTTATCTACCCGCAGCATTTAATACAACATTAATTGCTACATTAAATGTGACGACCCTACATAAACAACCACCATGAGGTCCCGGCGCTCTCACTGCCTGTCCCTTAAGTCTCACGGTAGGCCCTTCTAACTGCTTGGCTGCTGCGTGGTTCCTGTGACCAAACGTCTTTCAGGTGCCTATATAGTAGCCACGTCTTAGGCGCGTTGAGGACACTTAGTAATGCAGTCACGTGCTCAATACATGGTTTCTAATAGGTTATCAGAAGCCCCCTCGGAACAAGTGTAAATTCTTCAGGTATTTGAGGACATTGAGTT
>CAOJCR012345848.1:0-10138 GCA_948330485.1 Euphorbia neoarborescens | reverse complement strand
TTGGTTTACTTAAAAATGTTTTATGAGTTTTAACTTATTACTTGTTTTATTCGGTTTTGGTATTTGACAATTTCTATTTTAGCAAACCTTGTCGTATGAATTCTTATTTTGATTCAAGTTCTTTTTAAAAGTATGTCTAGTTTGCATCACGTATGGTTATACTCTTCTTGATTTCTTAACCAGAGTTTTACACTTATCATTCATTTTTCAATTTGATTTTTGAATGATTATGTATGGTTTGTTTAGTTACTCGTCACTAAGTGGTGACTATTTTTCAGATGATGCAGGTGAAGCATGATGAGCATGAATGCTGTGTAGGGTTACATGCGGATTTGAGAGAAGCATTTCTTTAGGGATTTTTGTTAGTTTGAGAAACATGTGGAACTTTTGTACTAGTAGATTAATAATTTTGTGGTTTTATTTTGAACGAGTTTACTTTATTCTTTTTATTAAATCTAAAGTTTTATTTTATTCTGTTTTTTTGTTGTTTGATGACCATACCTGGTCCATTGTTTCCGCCAATGCATGTGTATAAAGCTTGAGTCGTCGCAGTTGGTATCGGAGCCGGTTTGGTTCAAAGCTTACAAGAGTAAGTCACTTGGAACCAAATCCGAATTAGGATTAGAGACTTAAACCATAGAGTGAGAGTTGTGTAGGTAGATTGGGGATACTTATTTGAACTGTTTTCTTATGTATGTTATCTATATGTGTTTGTTTTGCTCGTACCTAATGGTAATCAATGTTTCTGTAAGCCTCCCTGTAGAGATCCTGCTCGTGAGGATTCTCCTCGCCGCAGAGTCCGAGCATTGGAAGATGATATTCTCGCACTCGCAACTCGGCCTGCGAATAATTAATCGGTATTTGACCGGTTTGACCGCCATCGGCCTTCCACTTATGATGTCACTTCGGATCCTATCATCCTTAAGGGATGGATCCGAGAGATGGAAAAGCTGTTTGCTGCTACTGGCTGCCCCGCTGCTGAGATGGTGGCCATATGCTCTTCTTATTTAAAGAAAGAGGCTGACAACTGGTGGAGTCTAGCCAAGAACGAGTGCCTTGCTGATGCAAATTTTGGCTCAGAACCGTTCGCTACAAAGTTGAAGGACTGTTTCTATCTAGATGAGTTAAGATGGCAGAAGAGGGAGGAATTTCTTCCCCTGACCCAAGGAAGTATGTCCGTGCAGCAGTAGACGGATAAATTCATAGATTTATCCCAATTTGCTCCAACACTAATTTCGAACAAGGGTGAGAAAGTCTGTTTGTATGTGAAGCGGATGGATCCCCATATCAGAACTCACGTACTCTGCTTTGGTAAAGCCACTTTTCAGAAGATGAAGTAGCCTGATGTGCTAGTTTTGCCAAGGGTCCCCAGCAACCTATTCTTACTCGTCATGCTGCTAAGAAGCCAAGGTTTATCCCTACTAAGAATGACGTTCTTGCCACTGGTTTGGGTTCGAGAAAATGTTTCAGGTGTGAAAAGGACTGGCATACTGGGAAGAATTGTGACGGCTCAGTCATTCAGTGCTATAATTGTAACGAAGAGGGCCACCGTTCATATAACTACCCCAAGAACCCTGCTGCTATCAAGCCAAATCCTGGTGGTAATGGAGGAGCCCTTAACCGCAACCGTGTCTATAAAAGGATGGAGACAAAGGAAGAAGATGCCAATACTGATGTTATTATAGGTACGGTGCTTGTTAACTCTTTACCTTCATATGTTTTATTTGATACCTGTGCCTCTATTTCCTGTGTATCTTCTACCTTTGTTAAAAATGCCACCTTGTCTGCTTATGTGCCTGTGAAATCTGTGATCTCCCTTCCCAATAGCGAGAGTGTATCATCTTCCTGTGCTTTCCTTGATGTCCCTATCGCTATCAAAGGGATGGACTTATCTGCCAATCTGAAGGTTTTCCCTATGCAGGAGTTTGATGTTATTTTTGGCATGGACTGGTTGAAGAAGCACCGTGCCATATTCTGTTGTAGAGATAAGAAGGTGGTATTGAGAAACAACTAGGGGAGAACAGTCTCTTACTCCAACATCAAATTGAAGCTTTCTGTGAGGATCATTTCTGCTTTAAAGATGAGGAAGCTGTAGAAGAAGGGAGATATGGTATTCTTGTGTAGGGTGAAGGATGTCTTGGAAGATGTAGAGCTTCAGAACATTCTTGTTCTTCGGGAATATCTTGATGTGTTTTCTGATGAATTGCCTGGAATTCTACCTGAGAGGGATGTTGAGTTTGCTATTGATCTACTACCGGGGACAGCTCCCATTTCTAAAGCTCCATATCGGATGGCACCCTCAGAGATGCTTGAGTTGAAATCTCAGCTGCAAGAACTGGTTGATAAGGGTTTCATCAGACCCAGTGTTTCACTATGGGGTGCTCCAGTTTTGTTTGTGAAGAAGAAAGATGGTAGCATGAGACTGTGCATTGACTATCAGGAACTGAACAAGGTGACTGTCAAGAACAAGTACCCATTGTCGAGGATAGAAGATCTGTTTTACCTGCTAAAGGGTGTAGGTGTGTTCTAAAAAATTGATCTCCGATCTGGATATCATCAAATTCCTGTGAAGAAGGATGATATTCCGAAGACATCTTTTCGCATGAGATATGGGCATTATGAGTTTGAAGTTATGCCCTTTGGATTGACTAATGCTCCTGCTTTATTTATGGATCAGATGAACCGGTCTGTCCATGAAGTTCTTTATGTTTGTGTTGTTGTTTTTATTGATGACATCATTGTGTATGCAAAGGATGAAGAGGAGCATGCTAATCATTTGAGGTTGGTACTGGATGTTTTGAGAAAACAGAAATGGTTTGCAAAGTTTTCCATGTGCGATTTCTGGCTTCGAGAGGTTGCTTTTCTTGGTCACATTGTCCGCAAGGAAGGTGTATTAGTAGATCCAGCCAAGATCAAGGCTGTTGTTGAGTGGTCTACTCCCACCAGTATGACTGAGGTATGGAGTTTTCTTGGGCTAGATGGTTACTATCGAAGATTTATGCACAACTTCTCTATTATCGCTTAACCATTGACGAGACTGCTAAAGAAGGAGTGCAAATTTCAGTGGACCGATAAATGTGAGAGTGCTTTTCAGTTGCTAAAGGAGAAGCTTTCTAGCGCTCCGGTTCTTACCTTAACGACTGAGGGAGTTGACTACGAGGTATACAGTGATGCTTCTAAGCATGGCCTTGGTTGCGTACTTATGCAACAAGGTAGAGTCATTGCTTATGCTTCAAGGAAATTGAAGGCGCATGAGAGGAACTATCCAACCCAAGATCTAAAGTTGGCTGTCGTGGTATTTGCTTTGAAGATTTGGCGGCACTATCTTTATGGAGTTCCTTCAAAGATTTTCACTGACCACAAAAGTCTCAAATACATTTTCACGCAGAAAGAATTGAATATGAGGCAGCGACGTTGGCTCAAGTTGATCAAGGATTATGACTTGACATTAGAGTACAAGGAAGGGAAAGCTAACAAGGTGGCCGATGCTCTTAGTCGAAATAACAACCATTCTCTTCCTGAGAACTCTTCCAACTGATCTGAGCGAAGCTTTCAGTAAGTTGGAAATTGAAGTTGTACCGAGAGGTGGTGTCCGAGCTCGAATGAATGCCATGAGTTTTGAAACAGTTTTGTTTGCTGAGTTGAGGGAGAAACTGAAGAATGACTTGGTACTTCAGAAGATTCGAGCTGCTAAGGCTCAAGGTCGTGCTATAGGTTTTGAGATCTTTGATGATGGCATTATAAAATTCAAGGGACGTTGGTACGTACCTGACGATTAGGGGTCGAAGAATCAGATTTTGATTGAGTCACACAACACTCTGTATTCAGTACATCGGGTGGTTTGCTACAGCCGTTACCAATTCTAGCATGGAAATTTGACTCCATTTCAATGGATTTTGTGATGGGGATCCCGAGGACTGTTGGTGGCTTAGATGCAGTTTGGGTCATCGTGGATCGGCTGACTAAGGTTGCAAGTTTTTACCGATGAAGAAAACTTGGTCTATGGAGCAAATGGCGGAAGCCTATACTAATAAGATCATAAGGCTCCATGGCATACCAAAGGAGATTGTTTCGGATCGTGATCCGTGATTCTTATCACACACTTCTGGACCGCTCTACAAGAAGCCTTCGGTACAAAGTTGTGGTTGAGTACTGCTTTTCATACAGGTACTGACGGACAGACTGAGAGAACCATCCAGACATTAGAAGATATGCTTCGAGCCTGTGCTTTGGAATTTCAAAAGTCATGGGTTAGGTCTTTGAGTCTAATCGAGTTCTCATATAACAACAACTACCATGATAGCATTTAGATGGCTCCGTATAAAGCCCCGTATAGAAGGAAGTGTCGTAGTCATTAGTGATGCACTAGTATTGGGTCTCGAGCTGATTCAGGACACAATTGAGAAAGTCAAGGTAATTCAGGCAAAGATGAAAGCGGCTCAAGACCGATAGAAGTCTTATGCTGATTTGAAGAGAAGACCTATTACTTTTGAGATTGGGGATAAGATTCTACTGAAGGTGTCACCTATGAAAGGGGTGATGAGGTTCGGTAAGAAGGGTAAGTTGAGCCCGAAGTATGTTGGTCCTAGTATGTTGGTCCTTATGAGGTACTCGAAAGGATTGGTGAAGTTGCTTACCGGTTGGTGCTGCCGCCCGAGTTGGCAAAGGTTCATAATGTTGTCCATGTGTCGCAACTACGACATTATCTCAGTGATCCGTCGAATATCTTAGCTGTGGATTCTGTTGATGTTAAACCCAACCTGACGTTTGAAGAGAAGCCTATCCGTATTCTTGACCGGCAAATACGAGTTCTCCACAGGAAGGAAGTACCTTTAGTAAAGGTATTATGGCACAGTCAGAAATACGAGGAAGCTACTTAGGAGGAAAAATAATCGATGCGATGCAGGTACCCCGAGTTGTTTGATGCATGAACTTATTTGTGTAGTACTTATCTTTATGTTTTGTATTGACTTCTTATTTTTTCTTTCGTTCTTAAGTTTCGAGGATGAAACTTTTATAAGTGGAAAGGATTGTAACACAACAGTTTTTACTAATGACATTGCCTATGATTTAATGTTTTTGAATCAACTAATATGTGAATTAATGTTACATGTTCTTTATTTATTTTTGTATTTTTATGGCTGTTTACGTGATGAGTGATTTTCTTATCTCTCCCCTTGGGCTTTAACCCAAATTCTTTCCAGCTTGATTTTATTCCTTTGTAACCCATATTTTCGAAATTCAGGCCATAATCTCTAATTAATTATTGCTAAGCCCATCATTAAAGCACTAATTCCTTCCTTCCCTATTTAAGCATCAAACCCTACTTTTTCTTCTCCCTATTTGAATATTTCAACCATCATAGAGGGATAGAGAGAACTAAGTTTCTTCTTCGGTTGATAGACCTTTGATTGTTTCAGCTTCATTGTACCATTCTGTTTTGGGCTTCGGTGCTGGTCGACTTTCTTTCCCCCTCGATGCCATTCTTGTATTGTTCGATAATCTCTTCTCTTCATTCTAACGAGGTAAATAATCTTTCTTTCCCTTTGTTTCGACCTATTCTTATTAAGAGGAAATTCTGAATGATTCTTGCATTATTCTTGGTTTTTCTTTAGCATTGTGATTTGGTTGTTATGCGAGCTAAGTTCTTGGGATACCCTCTCTTCGTATTCTCGGGTTTCATTACTCTAATTTGGATTTTTGCTTTTCGAGGTAACTAAACTTACCCTATATTAATGTTCGAAATTGGATTGGAGATGCATGCTTAGGGTAATCATTTGGTGATTGATTTGTGTTTTTGTTTCGTATGATTTGGTTGAAAATTGTGATTGATCATGTTTTCTATTTGTTTCAGACTTCCCATGATTGATTTATATTGGTTTGATTTCAAATTTTTAGTTTTATGAAGGTAAGTTTTTGTTTTTTTAAATTTTGCTGAAAATTTCAGTTTTGTATGCCTGTTCGTATTTTTACGTTTCTCGCTTTGTGCAACTCGGATTTTGGCGATTCCAATTCCTATGAATTCCTAAGACATAGAGTTAAAATTCTTGTGAAGGAAGTGGTGTCAAAATCGGTGGTTTACTTACTCAAAAACACTGTGAAAGTTGATTTTCGAAACCTGTTTTTCAATGTTTTGGCAGGCCTGAACACGACCGACGAGTTATCAAAACTCGGCGAGTTCTGAGGTATAACTCAATGAGTTATGTTGTAACTCGGACACTAGAGAAGAGGCACGAAAACCAGGAGAAACTCAAGTAAGGGAGAAGGCTCTTCATTACTAAGGGGTTTTCTAACTCTTACAAGGGGGATACAACTCCGTTAGAGAGTTGTATCCTTCCTTTTTCTTCTTTATTTTTCTGAAATTATGATTTAGGGAAGAGGTTAACCATACTTCATTCGTATGTTCATTTATGGCCTTTAATCTTCCTGGAATTTGTGAGAGATTTGAAAGGGAACGATGTGTTATTGATTAACGGCCAATATACCCATTGTTTTTATCAGATTATTCGGCATAGATACTCTATATGAATATTGTCTCTAAACAATGTATATCAGTAGATAGCGTTGGAATTGCTTGAGTTTTTATGATTATTTCTTGATTCTAATTCTTAACTTAAATGTTCAGCATGTATTTAGAGTTAACCATACCAAATAAATGTAGAATTTGAATTGGGTTTTGATGATTAATTGCACTTGTGTCATCATTGCTATGCATAGTTCTTTAAATGTAAATGAATATGATCTTGGCTATTGTGCATTATCTTAAGGTTGTGTTTATTACATGAATGAGGGTTGGATTGTCGTGTCTAAAGTCTAACGCTTTCCATTAAAATAACCAAGGAATGGTTATCTTATAATGCATAGGAAGAATTATAGGAATTCATGCAATTTATGAGAATGGTATTTAGAAAATCTTTTAACGTATGATTTTCCTTAAAACTGAAATGAAAGAATGGTAAAAAGGAAGTTGAGTATGTCTTGATTCTTAGAAATGTGTCTTTAATAAGTAGGATGACAGCCAACCAACTTTGAGATTACCATAAACAGAAAATAAGGATGTCTAACCCATTGTGTATGTTTTTCCTCGTGGGATTCATACTTGGACTTAAAAATCCATTTTATACTACTTGTGTGACCCCTATACTTGCGGTAGTGGGTAATTTGTGTTAGAAAGATCAACTTAAGTGTTGATAGATGAATATGCAAAACTACACCTAGATTCATCGCACCAAGTTCTTGGCATGGTTGCTAGGGAAAACAACGGTGACCAATGGGTAAAAACATTTAATTTCTGATTTATGGATATATTATATAGTATATTAGGTTGTATATATATTTTATGTTTGTATATATTGGCATGTTATGAATTAATTGGGTTGCTTCTGTTTTTATTTTCATTTTATTCTGATTTGGGTTAAGTCTTGCACTTAATCCTAAAGGGTTATCTAATGATGCTATTTAAGTGAGTTTCAGTCATATTACAATTATGCAAATGTTGAATACGCGACACAGCCGATCGCGGATTCTCAACATTATGCCCAACAAAAATCTCAACAAAGGAATTTCTTCTATCTTTTTGTTTGACATTATGTTTATGCTACTATGAACCATGTACTTCCACACAATGAGGACATTGTTATTTAAGTGGGTGTGTGTGGGGGGGGGGGGTATATATTTTTTAATGGTTTAAAAATGGGGCAATTTTAATTTTTTTTTCAAAGTATACATTTTAAAATTGTTCATGTATACCAATTTCATACAAAAATTACTTTTAATTGTTTAGAGCCTAGTTATATTTTGCTTCATTCATAAACTCTTTTTATGATTTACTTCCTTAAGTCTTAAACAAAGAGTAAAATTTATGGTATGTGGAATCTTATGTTTTTAGTCAACACCTAAATCATACTCAAAAAAGTTAAAATATAAACTGTAAGTGTTATGCATAAAGAAATACTTAGACTTAGTTACATACTTATGAAAATTTTAAAGCATTGAAAAACGTACTCTTATCTAAATATAGTTGATAGAACAAAAGGAAACTAAAGCCATAATACATGTACAAAGATAAGTCAATAAAGGATGAGGGTATCAATTGAGAGAAAAACAAAAAGTATTTATATGTCAAAAGGGAAGAGTGGGATAGAGCATAAAATGCAACCACTAAAAACTATAAAATATTTACTTTATATTTCTTTCAAAAGATATATAATGAGAGGTAAGAAAAGAGGTAAATGGTGAGAAGTGATATGGAGCATAAAATACAATCACTTTGACCGTAGAAACCTAATTTACCTAAAAATGCCTTGAGACATCTAAAAATGCATGTGAGCTAAAAATGTCCTAAAAAGTTGCCATATTGTTTAGATATTGTTGTTTATCATGATTTAAGGTAAGTAGTAAATATCAAACTAAGGAACTAAGAAGATTCTTATGCTATACATGAACCAACTATATAAAACTTATTGAATTATATTTTGATGTCACACTAAAACATAAGGGATTCCGCTACACATTCAAATTTGTTCATTGGCATATTACTATAGGAAATATTTGCATAAAAAGAAAGGAATAAATGAAACAAAGATATGACTTTGCTTGAGCACAAGAAAAAGCTAAGTGTGGGGGAATTTGATACGATGTGCAAAGCACACGTATTTGGCATGCCAAACAAGCTAAAATATGTGTATTTAATGGAAAACTTATGTTAGAATGATTGTTTTTCAAGTTTTTCTAGATTGAAGTTATTCTTAGGAAATTTATGAAGGATCGGGAGAAGCGGCTTGAATTATAGATCGAAAAAGAAGAAAAACAAAAAAACAAAGAAAAGGGGACAGGGATTAGTCGCGATCGCGACTCACTCCTGCCGCGATCACGATCAAGGAAGCATGTATGAATATGAAGAACAAACATGAGGTCACGATCATGACCCCTATGTCGCGATCACGACTTGCCCGATAATCAGACCATTGGAAGCAATGGTAACTTGAATTTAACCATTGTTTTCCCTCTATTTTCCCTCCAAATCATCCCTTATCCTTTCCTAACCAATCCTAAGACATCTATCCCTTTAAATTCAATCAAAAACACTTGTAACCACCACAAATCCCTATAAAATGCCATCAAACTCAACTTTTAGAACAGTTTTTGAGAGTTTTTGGGACAGAATTTAGAGAGAGAGAAAGAGATAACACTAGAGAAGAGACATTTCGAAGAGGAGAGGCACAAAAACCAGAAGAAACTCAAGTAAGGGAGAAGGCTCTTCATTACTAAGGGGTTTTCTAACTCTTACAAGGGGGATACAACCCCATTAGAGAGTCGTATCCTTCCTTTTTCTTCTTTATTTTTTCTAAAATTCTGATTTAGGGATGAAGTTAACCATACTTCATTTGTACAATCATTTATGCCCTTTATGCTTCGTGGAATTTGTGAGAGATTCGAAAGGGAACGATGTGCTATTGATTGATGACCAATATACCCATTGTTTTTATCAGATTATTCGCCGTAGATGCTCTATATGAATATTGTCTCTAAACAATGTATATCAATGGATAGCGTTGGAATTGCTTGAGTTTATATGATTATTTTGTGATTCTAATTCTTAACTTAAATGTTCAGCATGTATTTAGAGTTAACCATACCAAATATGTGTTGAATTTGAATTGGGTTTTGATGATTAATTGCACTTGTGTCATCATTGCTATGCATAGTTCTTTAAATTTAAATGAATATGATCATGGCTATTATACATTATGTTAAGGTTCCGTTTATTATATGAATTAGGGTTGGATTATCGTGTCCAAAGTCTAATGTTTGCCATTAAAATAACTAAAGAATGGTTGTCTTATCATGCATAAGAATAGTTATAGGAATTCATGCAATTTATGAGAATGGTATTCAAAAAATCTTTTACCAAATGATTTTCCTTAAAGCGGAAATAAAATAATGGTAAAAAGGAGGTCGAGTACGTCTTGATTCTTAGAAATGTGTCTTTAATAAGTAGGATAACAACCAACCAACTTTGAGATTACCATAAATAGAAAATAAGGATGTCTAACACATTGTGTACATTTGTCCTCAAGGGAACGATACTCAGACTTCAAATCCATTTTATGCTACTTCTGTGACCCGTATACTTACG
>CAOJCR012343436.1:0-10985 GCA_948330485.1 Euphorbia neoarborescens | reverse complement strand
ATAAAAATCCTAAGTACGCGTTCTCACGCGCATCTCATTTGGAGATCCTTCCTCCGAAAGCCTCGAGTCCCTATTTGGGTCTGCATCTTTAGGCGGGGGGTACCAGGAAAGGAATTCTTCACTCGCTTAGGAGCGTTTTCTCTTTACATTCTAATTTTATCTTCACGATAAATTGGATTTCTTTTAAAAATCAAAGTCCCAAGGCCCGCGTTCACACGCGTATCCATTTGCCTAAAAGACTTGATCGAATTTTCCCAAAACTCATCTTACGTTTAATATTTCCTTCTCCAACTTTACTATCTTATTTCAATTTATTCACTTACAACAAAACCCTTTTAATCTTTAATCTCTTTCGCCGTAAAAAGGTCGCTGCACTCACAACGTATAACACCTATCAGCTTTAACAGTAGCTATAAATTCAGTAGGAGTTGTAAAATAATTTAATTATTATATTTATTTATTTAATATATATTATGTTAAATCCTCCATATGTACATCATGACTGTTAGAATCCATATTCGATTTCCTAACAGTCCCTTTCTCCAAAAATTTTTATTTACCAAAAATATTATAAAAATTATAACTGTAAACTAATACTAATAATTTATGTATTTTTTACTATTATATTTTACGGTAACAAAAAGTAACAATCTAACAAATTTTTTTTTTTGTTTGAGATATATATATATATATATATATATATATATATATATATATATATATATATATATAGTACGACCCTAACTAATTTATTTCAATTATCAACTAATCATTATAATATATTGCAATGAAATTTTAAAATTACAACCATAAATAAATAATATTGATACATCCTAATTACAAACTTATACAAAATATTATAATCCTAAATCTAATGATAAAATATTAAATAATTTATAGAATACAGCATATTATAAACCTAATAATAAAATATTAAACAATCATAAACCTAATTATAAAATATTTAATAATTATAAACCTCAGAAAATACAACATATTAAATATTAAACGTAATTATACAAAATATATTAAATAATATTAAATTTTCATACAAAAACTATTAAACCTAAATGTAATCCTAAAAGTAAATAATTTAAACCTAATTATAATCCTAAAACTAAATAATTTATTCTTACATGTTTTTAAAAAAAATATTAAATTATATTATATTAACAAAAAATTTATCCCTAAATAGTGCGGGCATCATCCGATGTCGTCCCTCCCTAAATGGGGCGGCACTGGATGGTGCCCCATTCAGGATGCCAGGATCCATGTGGAATGCCATCTAATGGTGCCCCACACTGCCAAGGGCGCCATCAGATAGCGTCCACCTTTTAAAAAAATTCAAAAAACAACATTAAAATCCTTGTCCTTCCCAAGACATTTTTCTTCGAACTTTTGTGTAGAATTAGGTTTATGGATTTTGAATTTTTTGGTTTAGAGTTTTATGTATTTTGAATTTTTTGGATTAAGTTTGTGTTGTTTATATAGAAAATATGTAGGGGCAAATCTATAAATATTGTCCCAACTAAATAATTAAGTCTATATACATGGGTTAGGTCTTCAAAAATATTTATTTTAATATTTAATTAAGTGTTTATAGTTTTTGAATTAAATAATTAAGTCTATACACGTGTTAGGTCTTCAAAAATATTTATTTTAATATTTAATTAAGTGTTTATAGTTTTTTTAAGGGAGAACTTCTAATGTATTTTAAAATTTCTCTTTTAGAGGATTTACTTTTTTTCTAACTACATTTTATATAGAAAGGGCAATATCGACATTTGTAGGGATAATAAGTAGAAATTTCGGAGAGTGTTTAACAATACAATTGTATTATTAGTAAGAGTTCAGAATGCACATGATGTATTTGCTTTTTTAAAAATAAATATAGTCATATATAATTTTTTTTCCAAACCATGTCAATAGTTTAAGAAAAAAGCAAATAAAGGACATCTAACATTAAATCATAAAGTTTCAGATTATTTTTATCCAATTTGAATTACGATTTCCAAAATAATAAAATAAAATTAGCAATAAATTTTAAAATATTTTAAGAAATATCAATAATTTTTTAATTAAATAATAATGAAAGAAAAAATTATTTAACTACATTATTTATATTAAAACAATTATATTTGTACCTTAATCATATTTAACGGGAGGCACATACATATACATACACAATGCACAAACACAGATAAATGCAAGCAACAGAACAAGAATGCGTAACAAAGAATAGACTTGCTGCTTTTGTTAGTACAACAGAAACATCTTGATTCTGAATTCTTGTTGTCCGATTCTCCCAGATCTGTACGAGTGCGGCTTCGGATCGTCCTGATTTTCTATACGTATTTAAGGGAATAAGGAGTACGGACGTAATCTGTAGGTTTTTCTAACGCACGGATAGATATACAATTATGGAAAGATCTCGAGAATGAAAGAACAAACTTTCATTCTTCTCTTGCTGGTTTCACGTTTCTCACAGAAATATATTTTCTCGTAGATATGATACGTAATCATAATCATCGATACGGAATCGATTTCTTACGGAAAGAAACTGGAGAAATTATAAGGAGAAGAACAAAACTAAATTTCCAAACATAAAATTTTGAACCACTATTGAATAGTTGAAATACTGACGAACTGTTGAACGAATGATTAACTCTCCGAACTATTGTCAAACTATCGAAAAACTGATGAACAGTCGAACAAATAACTAATTCTCCATAAAAAAAGGGCAAATCATTTACTAAAAATGAATATTTTATTTATAGAAGAATTTCATAACTTTTATATATACTAAATTATACATTTGGTTCTTATAGCTTTTAGTTGATACATTTTAATCATAATTTAATCTATATTATAATGAGCGTACTGAAACCAACAATTATCCCTATACAGCTAATTGATATACAAACTCAATTGCTAAATACCGCTCCTAATATTCAGGCACCACCTTTCTAAAGACGAAAATGCCCTTTAACTAAAAAAATTTAACTAAAAACTTTTGTCTGACACATTCAAACATTCAAACAATTTTAATTATTGTATAAAATATATAAAATATAAAAAAAGTTAAAAAAAATTTTAACTAAAAATTGGCCTGACCGGATCTTGGTTTCAGCCAGGACACTCCTGGCCGAAACCAAGATTCCGGCCAGGCATAAAAAAAATAAAAAAATTTGTTTTAATAATTTTTAATAATCTTAAGGGCATTTTCATCTTTAGCCGGGGCGGTAACTAAAAATTAGGGGGCGGTGTTCAGTAATACCCATTTATTAAGAAAATAGAAATTGTTGGGATACTATTGAAATCTTTTGTATAATTTTAAGATTTGAATGGCACTTTTAAGATTTTAACTCAAAATATCAAGAGAAAAGTTGCCCACTCTGAGATTTCTAGCTCACCCCATGAAGTAAAAAGCCTTGCGCTTTACCAGACAACCTTCTTATGTGATAAATTTTAACGCTTTTTACTAATTGATAGCTCCTAAACTCTTATTTCTCTTTCACTAACATCATCCAACCATTTATAAAGGCGGCGTGTGGCCTCCCGCCCAAAGAAAGGAAGTAGAGCATTTAATGCAGCAATTAATATTTTATGGGTTCAGCCCCATTTGATATGACAACGACGGCAAAAGGAACTTGGACAGAAGATCAAGTCATCAAACTGACACAAATCAATCAAGAGTTGGTGACACCTACTCTCCATAAACAAAAGGCTACATCTAACAGCCCAATCAGGGCATGACATGTGGAAAGTTAACCATATATAATCAAAAAAGCCCACCAACAGAAGGGTATCTGGTATCTTTCTCTCACACTTAGAAAAAGATTATTACTTCCTCCCTAAGTGGCTAACTTTAGCATTGGAGGGGATCCACCGGAGCCACCCCTCTCCGGTCGAGATCCTTTGTTTTGCAGGTCATCAGAGCGAGCTACGAAAAATCACTTTCTAACTGACGACGACCATTCCTCAAACTCGCTATCAATTGGTGCGGTGAACGTAGAACAGTGACAAACATGATCCCCACTGTGTAGAGCTTGCACCTTCGAGATCCATCTGTTCCCCTCACCACGGGGGTTCACCCCCAACCCAGTGCATATGAGCAAGCGGTGGTGAGGCAAAGTATTTTGGACCACTACGGCATTACCTCCGAACATACTGCAATACTCGGACTTTCTGCAACCCCACCAGTCACTACGCCCACACCTCAGCTCTCCGTGGTTCCATCCGTCGTACAATCTACCTTCCCACCCTCTTATCCTGTAAACTACACCGCCGCTGGCCAAAACTTTCTCCCCGAAGAACCTCATGAAAATTTCCCTACTACCTACAATCCATTGGGATATCTTCCACATTGGTGGCATCCCATTACTCAACAGTATCCTGCATCCAATCCTCCAGTACACTCTCCCTTATATCCACCACCTCAAACTCCTCCACCACCAGCAGCAACCCCAACCCCTATTTCGACCCCCCAGGTCGTTCCTTACGAAGAGGGAGCTCTCGCCTTGTCCGTTGACATACTGGCAGACCCCAGATTTGAAACTCTTCTCAGATAGGGGCTGGACAAGTACAATGTGGCTTACCAAGACCCCATCTCTCATTCCACTGAATCGCAATTTTGTCGACACATTCTAAACATGCCTTTCAACCCCAAGTTCAACCAAATAGCGGTTAAAGATTACGACGGAAAGGATAGCCCTAAAGACCACATTCGAATATTTGCAGAAAAGATGAGGCTAGCAGGAGCCACTGAAGGACTCATGTACAGATTCTTTAGCACTGCTCTGCGCGGTCCAGCCACTCTATGGTTCGACAATATTGACCCAAGATCCATCATGAGCTGGGCTCATTTGGAGAAACTGTTCTGTGCTTACTTTTCAGGTTCCATACCCATCGGCAAGCCATCGCCAGTGTCCATGAGATAAAACAATCCCCAGGGGAGCCGTTGCGCAAATACATTGAGCATTTTAATTGGGCATGTCTACATGTCAAAAATCTAGACTTCACTACAGCTTATGAATCCTTCATGCACAACACTACCAACCGAAAAATGTGCCATAAGCTTATCATGTGGAAACTAAAGGACCGAATTGCAATGATTACCTGGACAAAATGCTTTGTCGAGGTGAAAGAAGTCGAGGAGGAGCCTCGTTGAGACACTAAGGCGACGAAGCAACCTCCTGGAAGCCGGCTTCTGGATGGACCCCTCCACAGCCACCATTGGGCAAACAAATCAGATCGTTCCAAGAACAGATGGAACCCTCGATACACCCCATTCACCAAGCCTCACGGTAAAGAAGTGCTGGAAGCATCCTTCTCCTGGCCACTATTCGGAGGTTCGAGGCAGACCGAGCAGAGAAGACCTTATTGCAGGTACCATAAGAGAGAGGGGCACAACACCGAACAATGTCGGACTTTGGCCCAAGAAATAGAGAATGCGATAATGAAGAGATAGGCAGTGCCTACTGAGTCCAGACAAAGCAATGTCCTAACACCTCCCTACACAAACTCGCCGCTTCCGCAATTAGAGGAGCGATCGTCGCTACTGCGGGCGAAACCAAGGCCAACACTGGGAAGCTGGGGAATCGTGATGGTGATAGCTGGCGGACCCCCAGAGAAAGTAAATGTAGCGCATATTCAATGAGCAGAGGCAGGACGCGGCCAGAGTAACGCCTCACCTCTCCTACCTTTCCAACAAATCCACCATGTGGCACCAGGCCATTCTGACGCCCTTGTCATCGAGATAGGCATGGAAGGTTTCACCATACAAAGGGTTCTTGTCGACACTAGGAGTTCGGTCAACCTTATTACCAGGCAAGCTGCCCAAGAGATTTCCCTCGCCTAGACAAGGGTCCAACTGGTACATTCGCTATTGGTAGGTCTCGGGGGAAACCCCGTCTCCATCTGGGGACAGGCCAAACTGTCCATAGAAGCAGGTGCTGATAAGAAGGTATGGCGGGAAAAAGCCCCTTTCATGATCATCGATACACAATTAGCTTACAACATCATTTTAGGCAGACCTTTTCTGGTCTCCTCACAAGCCGTGGTATCCATCCGTCACTTGGCTATGCAGATTCTAGGAGAAAATGGTGTGGCCATTATCTGTGGTAATCAACGCGCTGCACGGGAAACTTATCTGGCGTCGCTTTATCCACCGGGGGAACAAGAGTAAAACAAGCAAGAAAATACAGATCATGGCCCCCTCTGAGGTATTTCTATTCTTGCCATTTGTCTCCTGTAAGTCATCTTACCCTCAGCAACTTCAATAAAGTAAGATTTTCTTGTTCGCCACTTATACATACATTTGGCATGCTTAGTCAGTCTGGTAAAATGACAAACATCAGGAGGCGATTGACCTGCTCTCCCTCGCTGATCATTTATTTTACGTCATGAGGGGGCTGATCCGTCATTCCTCACTGACTCTATCAACATCAGGAGGCGATTGACCTGATCTCCCTCGCTGATCACTTATTATACGTCATGAGGCGGCTGATCCGTCACCCCTTACTAACTTTATCAATATCACGAGGCGATTGACCTGCTCTCCCTCACTGATCACTTATTACATGTCATGAGGCGGCTGATCTGTCACCCCTTATAGACTCTATCAACATCAGGAGGCGATTGACCTGCTTTCCCTCGCTGATCGCTTATTATACGTCATGAGGCGGCTGATCCGTCACCCCTCACTGACTCTATCAACATCAGGAGGCGATTGACCTGCTCTCTCTTACTGATCATTTATTATACGTCATGAGGTGGTTGATCCGTCACCCCTTACTGACTCTATCAATATCAGGAGGCGATTGACCTGCTCTCCCTCGCTGATCACTTATTATATGTCATGAGGCGGCTGACCCGTCACCCCTCACTGACTCTATCAACATCAGGAGGCCATGACCTGCTCTCCCTCGCTGATCACTTATTATACGTCATGAGGCGGCTGATCTGTCACCCTTCATAGACTCTATCAACATTAGGAGGCAATTGACCTGCTCTCCCTCCCTGATCACTCATTATACGTCATGAGGCGGCTGATCCGTCACCCTTCACTGACTCTATCAACATTGGGGGACAGATGACTTTCTTCCCCTCGGTGATTCTTTTTACAAGACTCAGAGCGGTTAATCAACTAGCTCTAGTAACCCCACTTTATCTACTCTAAAGGCGCTTAGCATGTTGAAGCGCGGATAAAAGTCCCGCCCAGACGTTGGGCAAATATATATTTTCAACAAAATACAAACTGTACTACAAAAATAGGTACACATACAATACATGTCGGGCACCACGCCTTTACACACATCGAAAAAATAATCACTTTTTCCATTACTTAAACATCATCAACACATGTCGAGTAATGCAAAAGGCATTGTTATAAAGCTCAAAGCTTTCATCCTACCCACAAAAGGGGGATAACATAAAAGGTAAAAGACAGCAACAACAAAACATGTAAACAGAAGCAAAATATTTCATGGAGCAAGCAGGCCTTGAATTTTCTCTTCACGGTGAGATTAGGCAAAGCTCAAAGACAATAAGGTCTATCATCCAAGAGCCACCACCAGAAAACTAATAAATTCTACTGAAGATATCAAGTTACGGGAACTTTTGTGGTGTGAGGTGTCGTTTATGGGAACTTTTATGGCATGAGGTGTCGCTTACGGGAACTTTCATGGTGCGACGGAAGGAGCCCCATCTCCCTCTCTAGAATCCTCTTCCTCATCTGACCAAGGATACTTCTTCCCCTTCGAGAGAAGAATGCTTTTACCATGAGAATTAAATGCTATTTCCCCCCACTCCACATCAGCTTCGGAGGGATAAGGAACCTCAACCGAGACAACCTCTTTGAAAGGGTAGGCGCGAGAAAAGTCTATACACTCCTGACCTTAGTAGCGGAGGTGGTAGCCAGACCAGATATCTTGTTTATCTCGGGAGGCTTCCCATTCCTTCTCCCGTAAGATGTAAGTTTGGGCATCGACTTCCCGAGCTTGCTCAGCCTTCATCTTCTCCCCACGCCAGTTGGACAGCTCCATCTCCTTCTCCTCTAGCAGGGTCCGAAGTTGGTCCAACTCTACGCACAGCTGAGATTTCTCAGCCAGAGAACGAATCTCCTAAGCATGACGCTCTTATACCACCTTGTCAACACGCTTGTCCATCTCCCTTTGGGCTGCCTCAAGGCAGTAAGAGACTCGTCCCTTGCCTGCAGAGCAACATCCTTTGCCGACTCAGCCACCCTTGCCTTTGCCCTCTCGACCGCTACCATCGCCTCCTAACCCTGAGTTGCCTCTAGCTGTTCTTGGGCAGCGGCAAGATCCTTCTTCACTTCCTCCAGCTCTCTCCTACTTTCCTCGTAATGTGAACCATCAAGCGCCATACTTCTAGAGATGTACCACAAGTTGCTCAACATGACGAAACCATTAAAAATAGCCACACATTGGAAATTAACAAGTAAAAGGACAAAAAGGAGAGCTCATCCTCACAACCCACTGAAAGCCCCTATAGGCGACACTCCAATTAGTACGACGCGGCAAAAAAGGAGAGCTCATCCTCAAGGAGAAGAATGCGGCGTGACGGTCATCTTGGGCGGCGGTACCTTCTCACATGTATCAGGCACTGCGGCTTCTCCTGAGGGTGGCTCCCTTGTCGAGTTCCCACCAACATCAAAGTCTGGCGCCCCAGCCACCTGGGGCGGGGGCATGTCCATCACCACTTCAGCGGGCGTCACCTCTGATGTCTCAGGCATCCTCAAAGGAGCCAACCCCACCATCTTGGATGGACCATCAGTAACTGTGGGACTCTTTATCGCCCCCTCAACTGATGGTACAAGCTCTCTGGTTGAAGCTTGAGGTTCTTCCTCAACCTCCAAAGGACAAGCCCTCGTACCAGAGCCCGCCGCTTGATCCTGCAAAACACACAGACACCACTCAGAACTAGCAAGAGAAGAAAGAAGTGGAAATAAAACAAAATTTCTCAATCCTGAACTCGTTACCTCCTCAAGACAGGCCTTCTTTTTCACCATAGAACCGTCGGAGGGGATCTTGGGCAAATCGACCTTGTCACTTTCAACTTCTTCAGGCCGAGGACGTTTCAAGGGAATGTTCCCTCCTGCACTCGCCGACACAACAGTGGTAGCAGTGCCCTCTGAACGTTCAGAATGACGAACCCTAACTACTCTGGGGTTGCTACTACTTGTCGCAGTCCTCCTCAGTCGACGCTGATCGGCCATTGCTTCCAGTAAATCCTTATCTTTCGTGCCAACAATGCCTGCAGCAGCTTCCATTTCCCCGGACCTACCCATCTCGTTATCACTGCCTGAAGATACTTCTACAACTAATGGACGAGATCTAGTAGCTTTTACAAGTCTCCTCCTGTAAGCTAACCTTTTGTTGCTACGGGGGATTCGCTTCCGCAAGAATTGTTGAGACCGGACCTGTGTCCTTAAGGATTTAGAAGTTCGAAGGAGGTCACGAAGAAGGCTGTTTGGCATGGAGTCAGTGAAGGCAGAAGAAGAAGATGACGAGGGTCTTTCCACCCCTATTTATAGGCAGAATACTGCCTTGATTTTCAAAATTTAAACCTGAAAGATCCAAGTGTCACAAACCCGAAAGCCTCCCCTCCTACCATCATTACACCCCTTAAAAAGCGGCTAACTCCTCGAAACCCCGCGACCATCATAAATTGCAAACAACTGTCCCATGCCTATAGGCCGGATTCAAAAGTCGCTCCTGGAAAAGTGACAATATAGTACCTCTCGAAAACCTAAAAGGATTTCGATCAACGAGTGGGAGGGACTCTTGATAACTCCTGAACTCTTGTTTCTCTCTCCCTTATATCACCCAACCACCCATAAAGACGGAGTGTGGCCTCCCGCCTAAAGAAAGGGAGCAGAGCATTTAATGCAGCAATTAATGTTTTATGGGCTCAGTCCCATTTGATATGACAACGAAGGCAAAAGGAACTTGGACAGAAGACCAAGTCATCAAACTGACACAAATCAATTAAGAGTTTGTGACACCTACTCTCCATCACCAAAAGGCTACATCTAACGACCCAATCAGGGCATGACACGTGGAAAGTTAACCATATATAATCAAAAAAGCCCACCAACAGAAGAGCATCTGATATTTTTCTCTCACACTTGGAAAAAGATTATTACTTTCTCTCTAAATGGCTAACTTTAGTATCGGAGGGGATCTATCGGAGTCACCCCTCTCTGGTCGAGATCCTTTGTTTTGCAAATCATCGGAGTGAGCTACGACAAATCACTTTCCAATCGACGACGAGCATTCCTCAAACTCGTTATCAGTAATTAACGTTTTACATAAAATACTCAAAATTTATTTTCCAAATTAATGCGAACAAAATATATATGCAAACAAAGCTGACGAACGGAGCAATATTTTAGCATCATAAAAATTGGTTGTAAAAAAAAAAAAGAAACGTTATGTATATGTATTTACACATGTAATTTGCATAAATATGCATAATTATGTATTTATTAACATGCATTTTTCTACTAAAAGTTTGAGTTACAAATATAAAAAAAATAATAGTTATTCAATTTCAGTATTAATGAGGCTCACTTTATAATTTACAATCTGTAATATCGTTGTGGGTGACTTTTTTTTATAGTATTTAAATAAATGAATATTGAATTTAAAGTGAACATGTAAAAGTGATTGTGAGAAAAAATCATTAATGATAATATAAAAAATATATTTTAGATACTTGTTTTAACTTTTTATAAAAATAAATATAATTTTATAAATATTAATCATTAGATGAGTAATATGAAATAAATCTATTAATAGCATGTAAATTACGTGGAGGGTTCTGATACCAAATGTGAAATATGTGGAGAGCTTAGAAAGCACACTTTATAATACTTGATTTCTATTTGATTTCAAAGTATCTCAAGGTATATTTACAAATAACATCTTTAACCTATTTATAGGCCTCCACCTCCTTAATGG
>CAOJCR012341854.1:0-11762 GCA_948330485.1 Euphorbia neoarborescens | reverse complement strand
CTCATGCTAAAATTTTCGTTCAAATCCGCAACTCTATTGATGATTCTATTGTCAGTCTCACTAATCACTGTGAATTTGTCAAAGAATTGATGACCTATATTTGGAATTTGTATTTTCTAGAAAATATAATATTTCTTGTATTTATGATATCTGTAAGGACTTTTATCATCCTCAATAGAATAGAGATCCCTTTAGGCTTATTTTATGAATTTCAAATGTCTTGCCTTTTTGTCTTGATGTTAAAGTACAACAAATTCAGCATGAGTTTTATGGCTAGACCTGATCCTTAATTTGAAGTAGCTAAATCTCAAATCCTCTCTGGAACTGAAATTTCCAACCTTGATGAAATTTATACTCACTTGCTTCGTAATGCCAACACTCATTCTACCGCTTCTTTTGATCCAGCCTCTAATGCTTTTGTTGCGTATTACAAGCAAACCATATAAAGGTTATAATCAGGATGGTAATCGTGGCAGTAAATCCTCTAATACTGAAGGTGTCATTTGCTACTATTGTCATTAACGAGGTCATACTAAGCGTACTTGCAAGGCTGCAAAATAAAAATTAGCGGTCTCGATCCGTCCATATTACCACCAATGATGCTCAAATCTCATCTGACCTCCTACAACTTACACTGTTTCTGCAAAAGAGTTTTCTATGTTGACTCAGTACCACGAAGCGCTAAAGCATCCGTCTCATCCTTGCATTACTATTGCGAAATCAGGTACCACTAATAAGTGCCTCATTTCCTCTTCCAAATGGGTCATTCGTTCTGGTGCCACAGATCATATGACGGGTAACTCGAATCTTTTTTCAACTTTTGAATCACAAAGAGTTCCTACTCATGTTACTCTAGCAGATACTTCCTCTACTGTTACTGGTTTTGGCACTATCAATCCCACGTCATCGTTGTCCTTGTCTTTTGTCTTAAATGTTCCCGGTTTTGTTTTTAATTTTGTCTGTTAGCAAACTCCCTCTTTCTTTGAATTGTTCTGTCTTATTTTTCCTAATCATCGTCTATTTCATGATCTCGTGGCAAAGAATTTATTGGTAAAGGACGCAAATCTGGAAGACTCTACATTTTGGATACCAATCCCACTGCTTGTTCAAGCGTCACAAGCCCTTTTGAAGCTCATTGTATACCAATCCCATTGCTTGTTCAAGCATCTCAAGCCCTTTTGAAGCTTATTGTAGGTTAGGGCATCCTTTTGTTCCTCTTTTGCAGAAAGTGTGCCCTCAGTTTCATTTTGTAACTACTTTAGATTGTGAGTCGTGTTGGCATGCTAAACAGCATGTGCCATCTATCCCTAGAATTAATAAAAAAATCTAAATTTTTTTTTTGAGTTAGTTCATTCTGATGTTTGGGATCTAAAATTGAGTTTTGATATCTTGTCACATTTGTCGATGTTTTTCTCAAGTAACTTGGTTTTATTTAATGAAAAATTGTTCTAAATTGTTCTCACACTTCATTGCATTTTGTGCTGAAATTAGAAATCAATTTAATGTTTCAATACACACTCTTGACGTGACAATGCTAAAGAATATCTTTTTGCACAATTTCAAACTTACATGCTTAAAAAATGGCATTCTACACCAAACCTCATGTGTTGGCACACCGTCCCAAAACGGTGTAGCGGAACAAAAAATCAACATCTCTTTAAAACAGCTCGAGCTCTTTTATTCCACACGCTTGTTCCTAAACCATTTTGGACAGATACAGTTTCCACAACATGTTTTCTTATTAATTGAATGCCTTCTTCCGTACTTTGTGGAAAAATTCCTTATAATATTATTTTTCTTAATAAAGTATTGTTTCCCATCTCACCTCGAATTTTTTAGAGCATGTCCTATGTTTGTGTTGTTCGTCCACATTTAACAAAATTGGACCCAAAATTAGTAAAATGGTATCATTGTTATTGCTTATCTCTTCATAAATACCTTGTCTGCTCTGACGTTACTTTTCTTGAACATGGTCCATTTTTCCTACACCGTTGCATCCATCACCACAACCGTCCATTGATACAGTGTTAGTTTATGAGATTCATAGTCCAATAGTTTTTTCTTCTAGTCTTGACAAATTCCACCACCACCACCTCCGTAACCTCTTGTTCAATACGTTTATTCACGACGGACAAATTCTCCTCAGTCTTGCTCTTTACCAATACCTCCTTCGTCACCAGACCTGCCATCCACTGTTCTTAACATCCCAATTGCAATTCGCAAAAGTAAAAGATCATGCACATATCTCATTTCCTCTTTTGTTTCCTATAGTCATCTTTCATAATCTTCCTTTTCTTTTGTTGCATCACTTGATTCCATAACTACTTTCGGGGGCCTTATCTCAGTTGTTGGCGTAATGCAATGATGGAAGATATGAATACTTTGGATTTCAATAGTACTTGGGAAAGAGTTCTATTGGATGTCGATGGGTCTTCACCGTAAAAGTTAACTCTAATGGTTTTGTTGCTCGTCTTAAAGCTCACCTTATGGCCAAAGGGTATGTCCAAACTTATGGTATAGACTATTTTGATACTTTCTATCCAGTGGCTAAAATGGCTTCTATTCGCTTGTTTATTTCTATGGCTGCAACCCACAATTAGCCATTACACCAATTAGATATAAAAAAATATGCATTATAACATGGGATCTTATGGAAGAAGTCTATATGGAGCAATCACCAGGCTTTGTTGCTCAGGGGGAGAATGAAAAAGTTTGTCGTCTTCGCAAATTTTTATATGGACTAAAAGAGAGCCCTCGAGCTTGATTTGGTAAACTTAGTCATGCCATTGAGAAGTTTGGAATGAAGAAAAGCAAATATGACCATTTCGACTTTTTTAAGAATTCTACATCTGGCATCATATTTATGTAGGTGATATTGTCATTATTGACAATGATACATCTGGAATCTTGTCTTGGATATCCTTCCTTCATAGTCAATTTCATACAAAAGATTTGGGGATCCTGAAATACTTCTTGGGAATTGAAGAAACGAGAAGCAAGGAAGGCATTTTTCTATCTCAAAGAAAGTATGTGCTTGATTTATTATCAAAAATAGGAAAGTTAGGAGCTAAACCATGTAATGCTCTGAGGACTCCTTATTTACAACTTACAACAGATGGAGAGTTATTTGAAGATTTTTAAAAGACATAAGGCTAGTTGGCAAGTTGAATTATCTCACTATTACTTGGCCTGATCTGCATATTCCATAAGTATTGTTAGTCAGTTTATGTCATCACCCACCATTTATCATTGGACTGCACTTGAACAAATATTTTACCTAAAAGGAGTCCCGGGATGAGAGATATTGTACAAGAATAATGATCATAACAAGATTGAATGTGTCAGATGCAGATTGGGCAGGATCGATGGTTGATAGAACATCCACTGCCAGATATTGTGTCTATGTTGGACGAAACCTTATTTCATGGAAAAGTAAGAAGCAACATGTCGTGTCTTGCTCCAATGCTGAATCTGAATATAGAGCTATAGCGCAATCTGTTTGTGAGATTATGTGGATTTGTCATCTCTTTTCTGAACTTGGTTTTAAAGTTTCAACTCCAACTGATTTATGGTGTGACAACCAGACAACAATTCATATTGCATCTAATTCCGTATTTCATGAATGAATCAAGCATATTGAAATTAATTGTTACTTTGTTTGTCAAAAGCTCCAACAAAACTTGATCTCTATGAATTATGTCTGTATAGAAGAACACTTGGAAGATATCTTCACAAAAGCTCTTAATAGAGCCCGAGTGAAATATATTGGTAACAAGTTGGGCATGACAAATATCTATGCTTCAACTTGAAGGGGAGTGTTATAATATATAGTTGTATATAGCTGTAAATATAAAATACTTACAAATTGTATAGCATTAATCATAGGCTTAATTATAGGGAATAGAGTTTAATGAGTTTCCTTGTATAACTTTCTTAGTTTCCATAAATACGTGCATATTCTCAATGCAATACACAGGTCTTTTCTCTCCATTCTCTGATTGTTTCAGTGTGCATTAACCTGATATTTTGTGGCGTTGTAGATTTGGCAATTTTTAGTTGGAAATTTAGAAAATGCTAAAGTTCAAATGTCTTAGCACCAATGTTATTTTGTTTCTCAAATTGCCTAAACATTGCTCTTCTCTCCTAGATCCTTCTCGGAGGGAGATTACAAATATTACTGAAAACGAAAAAGGGGCATTAAGCATCAGAAAAGAGGTTTTGGGTTGATTGAGGATAGGAATACAACAGGGAAAGCTTACCCCAGAAGAGAGTCTATAGATAGATATGATCTTTTTTCTTTTGGTTGAGTTCTGATAGAAAATATGTAACTCATTCATTTTCATCTTTAAGGGTGATTTAATTACCCAGATCGGTTTTCTTTAACCGTCTGCTTAGCCTTTGACCCCTTCTGCGGATCAAGAGGATGAACTTAAGGATGAATAGACATTGAAAGACATGTGAATGCTTACTTCTTAACTCTGAACATTAAACATGTTTGTGGGTTTCCTTACTCACACAGTATCTATCACTGGAACATTTTTTTTTTCTTTTCTCCAAATTGTTTTTCATGTTTTGTTACTGTTAATGAATGGTATCGCCCCTGGTTATCCAACTCGTTTATGATTAGAATGGATTGCATTCTGAATCAGCGTTTCAAATGAAAGTTTAGTTCATGATGATGAATGTTGCTATTGTAATCGGTTATTGTACAGTGTATTTCAAGCTTCACCGGGTTTCTTGTGTGTCCATGCCAAGTTTTCTAACTTTGTTTATAATTTGTTGTATTTCAGAGGATTGGTTTTCCGTAGACGAGAAGGATCCTATTGCATATGTGACTGTTGAAGTTATGGAAGCATCTGACATGAAACCATCAGACATGAATGGTTGTTTTACGTAATGATATTTCATAAAAAAAATTTCCTTGTCTTTTTATGGATAAGTTGCAATAACTTGTTTGCATCTCAGGATTGGCTGATCCATATATAAAAGGACAACTTGGCTCGTACAAGTTCAAGACGAAGATACAAAGGAAAACTCTTTCACCAAAATGGCATGAGCAGTTTAAGATTCCCATTTGTTCATGGGAGTCATCTAATGTACTAGTTCTTGAAGTTCGTGACAAGGATCATTTTGTTGATGATACCCTTGGGTTGGCCTCTTTACTTTGAATTCGTCAAGATAATTTTAGGAATACAAGCAATGTAGTTTTGATCTCTTACAGTATTTCAGGTTTTTTTTTTTCTCCCTTGATTTCCTCTAAAACATTTTATCTGCCACAAAAGGGATTGCACGGTTAACATCAACGATTTCAAAGATGGTGAGAGACATGATTTGTGGTTACCTCTTCAGAACATTAAGACGGGAAGGCTGCATCTTGCGATAACTGTCGAAGGACCCAAAAAGGTACCTTTATCAATTCAAGCAAATAAAGTACAAGGGCATTACATTAATGCAAGACTTTGCTTTTTTTCATGACTTTTTCTATACGATTCTGACGTATAATCTTTCAGGAAAATGTTAATTCTTTTGAAGTAGATCCAATGAATAAGGAAGGAATTCAAGATATCTTGGTGAATGATGATGCAAATAGAGATTCTTTGTCCGCTTCATCCACACCGTCAGACAAATCTCCATGTGCGACAGATAATTTCGAGCCTATCAACGTTGAAGGTCAACAAGAGACGGGGATTTGGGTCCATCGTCCTGGAAATGAAGTATCACAAACGTGGGAGCCCAGGAAAGGCAAGAGTATGAGACATGATGGTCAAGCCGGTGGAGCTTCTCTTGATTCATTTGGCAGCAGCGTTTCAACAGCTTCAGCTTCAGGACCCCTTAACAGTGACTGCGGTATGGATGAAAATGCGGATGGTAAAACTCCAACCAGCAGAGTGCAGCGCGGATTTCATAAACTTAGCTCAGTGTTCCACAGAGGTTCCAAAAATGAGGATAATTCAGGAAGCAACGGAGAAAGTATTCCGTCTCCTTACACGAACATTCGAGAAGTTAATAAGAAGCGGATTGGCGTAAATATCATAATGGAAGATGGGGCTGTTAAGAATTTGAAACAAGTTAATTTGGGTCCTGATGTAAACATCCCAGAATCCCCAGGCAAGGGAAATGTGAAAGACAGGGCGAAGAGCATTTTAAAACATGCGGAGCAGTCTGCTCGCAACTTAAAGCACAGACTCTCACGGAAAGGGTCGATTAGATCACGAGGTGACGCATCTACAGTGTCAGAGTTAGATATATATGAAAACTCTGACTCTTCTGATGATGATGAACCTCTGCCATCTTCTCAAGTACAAAGTATTCCAGTTGTAACCGTTCCTGCATCTACCCCTTGCGGCAATGAGGATATTGGTAAAACCAAAGAGAATAGTACTAGTCATGCTGGTTCAAGTGAACTTTCAAAAGACGCAGATACTAAATTGGAAAAAGGAAATCTGGAAGCCATAGAGACGGTAGATTTGAAGGGGATTGGCTCAAGAAATGAGGGTAATGGTCTGGATGAGCTACCAAAAGCTCAAGTTTCCAGTGAGAAGAAAGATGGAGATATGAAATAGTACCTTTTCGACTGTACATAATAAGCATTTGGTGAGTTAAGGATGGATTTAGCGAGTCGATATAGGTAGTGTAAATTATTGTGGACATGCAGTGATATATTGGAGAATTGATATAGATGATGGTGTGTTGCATTCAGTGAATCATGATTGTATTCAAGTAAATAGCAACCTTTGTAAAATTAGAAGAAATGTTCTTTAAGTGGAAATTTAGTTATGAAACTGAGTTTGCCAAGTTATTTATAATAAAAAAAAAAACCATGAATCTGAGTTTTTTTTTTTTTTTTCTTTTCCCCCCTTAAATGCATTTACACACATGGATTGAAGCTTTCACATCAAAAGATAAGGAAAATACAGAAATATAGCATTAGAGAACTAATTATATGCAATGCTACCAAGAACTTATTTTCCATTTAATGAAACCAATGACATGGAGTTGTTTCTACTTACACAGGGATATGATAAATACAATGCGACCACTAACCTGCAAACTAAGACTTCATGGATGAACCCAACAACTCAATCTAAGACAATCCATACTGAACAGTTCCTACATTTCTATGAGCAGCAACAGCTACAGCAGCTGCACCTACAGCACCGAACTGGGATTGTGCTTGCAGCAGTTTTGCATCGATACCGATCCGTTCTTTTAACTGTTCAACCTTTACCTGAGGTTGATAGTATGGATTGGCATTCATGTCAATTCCCATTATGGGTGTCACTGGCTTTGCCGCCAAGTTAGTCTGAGGAGGTTGTTGCTTGGCTTGTGAACTTTCTTTCTCGAATGCACGGAGGCAATTCTTTTGTGCTTGTGTGATTGCGTTGGTCCTCAAGTAACAATTAGGAGAATCAGCCTGTGGAGGAAGGACAGAGTGTCTGTACATTACCCTAGCATCATACGTGTCTTTAATGTTTCTACTATTCTCGTACGGTACAACTGATCCAACCACTCTCCCTGGCTTTGCTGTACACCGATGGCAAGCAGGGAAAAAGACACCATCAGCTGAACGGTAGATAAAGACTGCATCTCAGTCAAATATAATAAATAATAAATAATAATAAAATTAACTCTCAAATCAAAATAGTGGATCCACCGGGAGCCTAGTGGTAGGCTTACCGCTTCCCACATCTAAAGGCCGGGGATCGATTCCCCTTACCAACAATATTAAAGTTAGTAAAAAAAAAAAAACTCACAAACCAAAATCAGTTGTTATACTACATGGAAACAAAACATATAAATTCATGGATTAACAGTTCAGCAACAGCTTTGTGACAGACTCCAGATATCTAAAACAAGTATTCCATCCAAAGTTATCAACAGTTACAAGAGCCATTCTGAATATCAGACAAAATAGTTTAAGTTTCCCCCTGTTTAATGTGTCTCCCAGATAGTAACTGGATCTTGAGATATATATAATTAAGAAAAGAAAAGAGAGATTGCTTCATGCATGTATGCGTACTGAAATCGCAACAGGGATATTTCCCATAACAAAATATCAAGAAACTGAACAGTAAAATAAAATGCCCCCTTATCCCCTCCAAAAGTTCACACAACAATACTACTTAATAAAAGCAAAATGGGCATGCTTATACCTGTTGGCACGCGCGGAGGAGGGCGAGAAACCTTCAATGCATTCGCAGAAGTTGTCTCTGTTGCTCTATAATTTCTTGAAGCAACTTCTGCGGTTTGCCGGTAATCAAATGTAGATGAAGTTGGTTGTGTCGTAGCAGGGATTGTGGCAGTATGTACAGTAGACCTGGAAAAGATGCAGAAAAGATCACAATCAGAGAGTTTCTAAGCACTTCTACAGAAAAGATCACAATCAATAAATTGCCAAAATCATTTACCTTGGGAGGGAGACATGCTTCCTCTGTAAGGGAATCACTGGTGCACTTCTGCCACCATTTTCCTCGAGGTATGCAAATTGCTTTCTGAATTGATTTACGGCACTGCAATGGAGTTTTAAGGCATCAATACAAAGATAGAATCTTGAAAATGGAGTGTCAAATATTTCAACAGGAAGCATTTATAACCTAGGATAGAGAAAACTAGTGCCTTCATTTCCACTCATGTAGTCTTTCAGTAACTGTGGATGGTACTCCAGTATTTCACGGTAAAGCAATTCACGGACATCCTCTTTTGTCACTCTTCGCCTCTCAAACTCAAACTCCAACTTTGAGATTGGCTGACAAGAAGGTTCTCTCTCAATTTTGGCCAAGCCTTTAAAGTAAGGATCAGACAGTGCCTGTTGAAAAAAAAAATCTAAGTGGTTCAGAACAGTAAAGAAAAAATTCATGTTAGGTAGAACACTGTGAAGACAGACATCGTAACTAGAGGAAAAGACAGAAGGCAATACCTCTTCAGCAGTTGGTCTATCTTTTGGATCAAATGCTAATAGCCGTTGCAACAACCGGAGTGCTAAAGGATCTGCATTGGGAAATTTCTGCGTAAATGGAACAGGATGTTTTTTTATCATTTCTGTCAAATATTTTCTTGCCTTGTCATTTCGAACCTGCATTTTCATTCCACTATAAGATTGATGCTCACAGTCATAACATACAGCTGACAGGACTTATAACAGGTAAAAGATAGAAGGGGACAGCGAGAGAGAGATAGAGGGAGAGGGAGAAGGAACAGACCCCAGAAATGGTTTGTGGTGATGGAGTCCCGAGTAAATCGGTGATCAAATCTAATTGATGAACAACGCTTTTACCCGGAAACAATGGCTTTCCAGTCAGTACTTCAGCAAATATGCAGCCAATACTCCAAACATCAATTGCAGGTGTATACTGCAACAAGGTACCAACACCAATCAGAAAATTAAACGGTAAGCAACACACTGCATAGAATTGGACATAACCTGACACCATTACCTGAAAAACAGATATTCAACTTCCAGGAGAGTTCAAAGTCCTCCCTGAACAAAAATTGTTTTAATCTAGTATTATTGCTTACTATAAAGCACTCAGAAGCATTCTACATAGAACAAATGATATTTGCTCCAATGCTATGCCATTAAGCTAAAACCATAGCTTCTTAGGAAACTAAGATCTCTTAAATAAAAGATGATCTTGCACCTTAAATAAAAGATGATCTTGCACTCAAAATCAAGATAAGAAAGCACAATAGAAACAATTGAATTGACCAGGGGGGCAGGTGCGAACAAAGAAGTCTTGTGATCTTATCATTGCCTTTGTGCATTGAGAAATTCTAGACATATACAATTCAAATTAACAATTTGCAAAGCCACAGGTATTTTAATCCTCATATCAGCAGTAATGAGGATGCTCCAAAATACATTTAACCAGCAATCGCACAAATTAATCAACAACTTTCTCACCTTAATCAATGTCAGAGAAAAATAATGTCATCAAACATACAGCAAACAATATCCATGTTTTTTTCCTTCTTTCTGTGACCAATTGAATATGCTTTCACCTATCTAGTGCCCTCAGAACAAGATTATTAGATAAAAACATCATATCATTCAAGAAAACAAGACCTCAAACTTAAAGACCTTCACATTTCAAAGCTCAAGATTAAATAGAAGGTGTAGAAACTTGTTATCAAATAATTAGTTTACCAAAATCGAAGATAAAGTTAACAAAATGGCAAAACAAGTGAGATGTAATGCCAACAAGTCCATTGAAGTTGCAATGCACAAAATGTATAAATGATTTGGAAAAATTTTCTCCAAGAAGCAGAGAAAATAACATAATAGCATCTCAAATCAGGAAATACTAAATGATCCCATCCACTCAACGAAGCAGGTAGGAAGTAAACAAACAACAAATCAAAAGGTCCAATAATATCAACCACAATCATCCATTGAAGTTACCACATCTTTGAATATAATACGCAAACCTTACCTTGGAAAAAAAAGATCCACACAACTCCGGAGCTCTATACCATCTTGTTGCAACATAATCCTGGAAAATAAACAACCCCTTATAACATTTAAAACCGAAAAATAAATCATTTCCAAAAGCAGAATACATCCGTACACATACCGTCCAAAATACAGTTGTTGGTGTATCACTAAATGCTACTCTAGCTAGTCCAAAATCACACACTTTAAGCTTGCAATTTGCATTTGCTAAGATATTCTTGGGTTTCAGATCCCTATGGTAGACATTAGCTGCAAAATATAACTTAAAGTTCAGAGCAGATTATGAATCAAAACTGAAAAGAACAATCAATTAATTAAAAAGAGCAGTGATTTGTAGCGAGAGGAAATTAGAGCAAGTGTCATAGAGAGTGCTTACAAGAACCTCAGCAACAAAAAAAAAAAGAAAAAAGAAAAAAGAAAAGAAATAACCTGTATGAATGTACTTCAAGGCTCGCAGCATCTGATAAAGGAAGAACTGATGGTGTTCACGGGTCAAGTCATCATTTGCTTTGATGACTTGGTGGAGATCAGACTCCATGAGCTCAAAAACAACAAATATGTCTCTGAACTCCCGCTTTGATGGTGGCAACATGATGCGTTTAATTTCAACAATATCAGGATGTCTTAGTAGCCTAAGCAACTTGACTTCTCTCAATATCCGAATAGCATCAGAAATATGCTCAAATACATCGTGGATTTTTTTTATTGCCACTTTCTCCCCAGTATGCGTGTCAATAGCTGCACAGACAACCCCATAACTTCCCTTTCCTATAACTTCCAGAATTTGATATCTATTGGCATCACCATACTCGGTGAAAAACTCCATCTCTTTCAAGTCCTGAAAAAAACAAAATTAGAAAAAAAAAATGCTCAGCCTTGAACAAATGACCATATACTTATCATAAAGAATTTCAAGAAACACAAAAAATTCAGGCACGAGTTTGACATCAAAGCAAGGAACTGGTAACATAAAACATGCATCATGAACATCATAATGATAACAATGGCAACCATCCATTACCACATAATACTGCAGGTGCTGACATTAAATCATACCAAATAAAGTAGACCACCAATCAGTAATCTCTACATGGATCATATTAGGATTGCGTAAACCCACCGCATATTTATAATAAATTAAAATGAAATACAAAAAAAAAAAAAAACTTAACTGACCAACAATAAACAAAACTACTTAATTTCCATTAATGAAATAATCTAAGAACTACAAGTAAAATGCAGAAGAAAGACATGGATTCTTGAAAGTCATCCACTTAAATAAAAACAACGACAAAAACAATGGTTGATAAAT
>CAOJCR012341210.1:0-10869 GCA_948330485.1 Euphorbia neoarborescens | reverse complement strand
ATCACCCACACAGGGGTTTAGTTACACATGGTTGAAAGAGTGCTCACAAAAATAGTTAAAATGTAGTATAACAACAATATAAGAGATTGAAAAGGGAGCAAGAAAAGCAAACTAGAAAATAAAAGCTTCCTCCTCTCTTGCAGTTGGAGATGAACGCAATGTTGCGTCTGTGGGGAAAGATGTAGGTTGATAGGTGATGAACAGAATGGAGGAGATTGACGATGAAGAAGAAGATGAGCTCCCACAAGGCTTCAAGATCCTAAGACTAAGCTAACACTAAGCCAAAAAAACTTAAGAAAGCAAGAAAGAAAGTTGCAGAAAAGTAAAGGAAAGAAAATTACAATTGATGAATAAAAGTTGGTTTTCCAAAAATCCCCACTTTGTGGTATATATATACTCCCAAAAAGATGGCTGTCCAATCAAGGGTAATGTGACAGTTGAATTTTCTGCCAACTCCTACCAGTCTATCCCATCCACGTCTGTTGGTGATGATGGTTATACCAAGTTGGTAAAGATGTCAGTATGGGTCATCATCACTTCTTTCCTTTTTGGGCTTTCGTCTGAGAATAATATTTCGACCTCGTATGCCTACTTGAATAAATTCATATGTAGGTCCCTTAATGCTTCTTCAGCGGCTGCTTATTTATGTCTATTCTGACTGGATCTACAAGTGACAAACATTCGTCCCGTTCTCTTCCTGTACCGGGTGAAAATAGAGCCAGATCGGATCCTTCTTTTTGTCGAATCGAATCTCCCTAACGCCAAGGACATGAAGCTCATTCAGTCAAAAGAGTAGAAAATGGGCGATATCCTTCGGTTTCCTTCCATCCGGTCTTTTCTCGATTCAAGAGTTCCTTTGTCATCCGGGCTCTTCCTTAGACACCTCCTTTTAATCCGAGCGTGAGTACTCCATGAGCTCCGGGTTCCTGCATTAAAATTCATCTGGATAGAATTTGGCCATAAATGTATTAGAATTAAGAACAAGCAACCATATATTCGTTATAAATATTATTTCACGGATCTTGTTCTGATATGGTGCTTTTGATAGGGAAATGGATAAAACCACTGCAAAATGAATTAAGGAAGCATATGAAAATAAGGCTTTTGTACTTAGGAAACAGGGTGCTGATTGAATGCTATCAAACATACAGGTTGAAATTCCATAAGAATTCGAGGTGAGGAATTTGAAATTAATTGAGTGCTGAAAAACCCCCAAAAAACTCAAATTTCGTTATTAGGAACCCACCCAAACAATATAAGAAAAGTTGCTAACTTATTTCACAAAGTAAACATAAGGATAAAGAATGACATATTTTTTTCTTTTTATTATTATTTTTTTATTTTTTTTCTCTTTTTTCTCTTTTTTTCAGAGGTATTATAGACGTACAGGAAGAATTTGATAGACTCAAAGTTCAGAATTGAATAACACACCCAAGGATAGAAATTCTAAAGTTCAATAACGAAATTCAAACTTAAAATTGAGGCGAGGAGGGGTTGAGTTATGTGAAGGGATTTGGCTTGTACCTTTAAGGCTTTCGCCTTGTAATGTGGCTAAGAAAGAACAGGCTCAAGCTCAAATATATGGGTTCTACGGCTTGTTAGCATGAGTTAGGCTCAAAGGGGTTAGTTTGAAAAATGTGCAAAGTGTGTGAGTGTGTGGTTATTCCTAAGGGTCTCTGTATACTAAGTTTTGCTTAAAGCGAAGTGCAAGACCACACCAAGTTCTATGATCTAGCATAACAAGAATGGCTGACTCTCAGAAAAACTAGGACCCGACGTGAATGGGTTCCTATTGGCTCAATAAGTGCTTACCATATAGTACAAAAGAGTTTAAATTTAGTGTTTCAGTGTTACTTTTGCTCTTTCAGTATCCCTATCCACTATCCTAACTCAGGCATGTAAACAGAAGTAAATGACCGAACCACTGCATATAACGAGTCTTATTATTTTCATGCAAAAGCATTGTTTAGAACAGTCAACCAGCAAAAACAGGCTAAGCCCCAGAATCAGTATTCCAATATTCCAAATCATAACTCAAAAACAAACAATGAAGCTCAACTTCGAGGGTAGCCAAACACTTATGAAATTCCCAATATCATAACAATTATTCCAGAAATCCAACATTTCAACACACAAAATAGTACACATGCTCAACAGAACAATCAAACATCAAACTAATCCTAAAACCAAAACAAAATCCCTAAACAAGCAATCAACCAATTTTGCAAATTCAGGCCTATCCTAACATATAAAACAAATCCAGCCAACCAATCCGAAACTAGCATGTACCACCAAATAAAAAGACAGAAATATAAATGGGAGAAATTCCCTTTTCCCACCCCACACCTATAATGCACTTACTCTTGAAAGTGTAATGGAGTCGAGTGCAAAAGTGTGGGAAGAAAAGGGAAACTCACGGCTCAGTAGGCCCTGGTGGTGGTAGAGGTGGTGGGGGATATGGTCATCCATGCTCTGCAGAATATCTGGCAGCAGATGCCTGGAGTTCCGTGACCTTTGCATCCATACTTGTACACCACAAATCTACTTCACTCGTCCACTGAACCTGATGAAGATGCTTAGTATCTAGTCTCGCCAAAAGTGTAGCATACTGGCCGCTGGCTACTGTGGAAGGTCCTCCCTGCTCTGGTCCCTCCATCTGCTTATCCTCCTCAACTGCTAGTAGTTGTGGTAGGACATCTGCTGGAACCTCCTGCTGTTTGGGTAGCCTATCTCTCCGTCTAGATGGCAGAGGAATAAACTGCAAGGTATCTGATCGGATAGGCTTGCTAGAAATAGCAACCAGATGGTGAGTATAAATAAGGGTTCTTACAAAATGAGCGATCCTAGTAATCACATGCCCCAACCTCAACTCTCCATGGCCTCTCCTAGCCCTAGATATAAGTGCATTGAGCACAAATTTTCCCATATGGGGTTGTATGCTTTCCTTCACCCAAGTCAAAAGCATCAGTTCATTTTCATTTATCTAATTTGCCTCCGGTTCGCCAGAAAAATTCAAAGTGACAAATTTGTACATGTAGAACAACACCAGATCCACTATGCATGATACTTTCATGTTACTAGGGTTATATACTCCCCTTCCTATGTTAACCCAGCAGTTAATAGGATTTTTACCCTCGGGCTATGTATAGACATCACCAGGTATGCCTAAGATTTCCCTCAACTGGTTAGCATCCAGTTCATATTCTTCCCCAAACAAATGGAACTTAATACTCTTCTCTCTGGAGACACGGTCAGTAAGGATAGTGAAAGTAGTGTAAAATTCAACTACCAGCTCCTTATACACTAGTGTCCTAGAATGTACAAACTCTGTCCAACCCAACGCCTCAAATCTCTCTAAGTTCATGTCTAAACACACAATCATTCATCCATCCCTCATCAAAATATTGAAAAGGAGAACATTTAAGGGCAAAGATAGATGTGTATCTCGTACCTTCATCCTCTGTTAGAAGAGGAAAATGGCACCTTAACTGGAGTGAGAGGGGTGTCAAAGGAGCCATCTACTGCTCCCTGGGGTTTGTTTTATCTGTAGGGTTTGGAAAATCATCCTGATCATTTGATATAGTCCTCTTCGATCTCTTGGAAGGTTGCTTAACCCTAAAAGAAAACAAAGAATGTATGAAAGAAAGATGAAAAGAAAAGAAAACATAAATAACCAAACGATATCAGACACACCAGCAAAGATATATCTAAAGAGAAATCGAAATTGAATACAATTAAAACATATTTACAGCAAAATTGCCTCACACAAGGCATTCTAACTGTTGTTCCAGTATTATATCCTCAAACTTTGGTATTGTAAATACCAAGGAGATATCATACTGAATAAGGAACATGCAGGCAACAAAGCAAGCATAAGGGGAATTAGCTCATCATGCATTACAATTTCCAAATAACAACACTAACAGTGGTAAACATATCCCATACAAGCATTAATTGTTGGTATCCAGCTCCCTAATCAGTCTACTAGCCTAGGGACTGCGTATGATTACGACAGTGGGGTGCAAACAGAAACTTAAATTGGTAAATTATGCAATTAGGCATAGAAGACTTATCACATATCAAGAAACTGCAAAACTATTTAAGCCAATATTACTTGATAACACGAGAGTCACAAGAACTAAAACAATGAATCAAAATAGAAAGAAGGCAAACCAATTAACAAAATATCACAACAAAAGTAATTCCAATTTGTGCCAAAATTGGTTTAATACAGATTCATTCTCTGAAAGTCCTCCACCCATCATTCAAAATCAAATCTAAACAAGAAATTATAAGATTGAAGTGTAAGATAAGCTTACCTTGGTGCCTTATCGAGATTAGATCAGCACTAAAAACAAATCCCTAAGTTGAGAATACATACAATGGTAAAGAGATGAAGAGAGAAATGGAGGAGAGAGAAAAGAAACAAGAGAGAGAGAGAGAGAGAAGATGGAGGGACTGATAGAAGAGGATAGGAGTAGGAGAAAAGGGGAGTACGGTTGGAATAGGAGGAAGAAAGAGAAGGTTGAAAAGTGAGGGGGAAAGAAACGAAATTAGGGATTTTAATTTTAAAACAGCCCATTTAAAGTTACAAACACACCGTGTTGGTGATGGAAAACGACATGTTGTAGTGTAAAATTTTATTTTCGAAGGACTGCCCCGAAACACGATGAGTTTTTATGGAACACGACATGTTTTGAATTGTGAATTTAAGACTGGAGTTCCAGAAGCAAACAGACCGACATGTTTCATAGAACACGATATGTTTTGATTCATAACACGGTGTGTTAGGGTTTAAACTCAGCATGTTATAAATTAAAGAAAAATGTGCCTGAGTTCCAGAAACAAACACGGCGACGTGTTTCAAAGAACACGGCGTGTTTTGCTTCCAAACTCGACGAGTTACCTCTTTAACACAGCGAGTTGACTACTGGCTGTCACCCTTCAATTTTTCCTTTGCTTCTCTTTGTGCTAAATTGCTCCTTGCCCTTTTTAACTCCTACGAATGCACACTCAAAACCACAAAAACACCAAATCAACAAACATATACAAAAAAAATAAACCTAAAAATCCACACAAAATTAAAATTGTTTCAATTGTATAATAAAAATGTGTTATGTTTATAGTCAGAATAGCTTGACTTTCTCAGCGGTGCACTTTAACTATCCTCTAAACGAAACACATCTTGTTCCTCTTCTTAACCGACCCCTTGAAAATATGGCTTCAATCTATGTCCATTAACCTTGAGATGCCCATTTGTCGTATTGATCACCACCAACCCGGATGGATATGCCTGAATCACCTCGAATGGACTTGTCCATCTGCTTTTTAGCTTACCCGAAAATAGACATAGCCTTGAGTTATAAAAAAGCACTTGATCACCCAAATGAAAGCTCTTGTCCTAAATCATACGATTGTGCCACCTTTGAGTCCTTTCCTTGTAGAGTTTCGCATTCCCATATGCTGAGAGACGAAACTCATCTAGGTCAAGTAACTGCTTTATCCTCTTTTTCCCATCTGCCTGCATATCAAAATTAAGGTACTGCAAGGAGCAGTAAGCTCTGTGCTCAAGTTCAACAGGTAAGTGGCAAGCTTTCCCAAAAACTAACCGATACAGAGACATACCAATAGGAGTTTTAAATTCCTTTCTTTAAGCCCACAAGGCGTCATCTAACTTAAGACTCCAGTCTTTCCTAGATGACCCTACTGTCTTCTCCAATATTCGTTTAAGTTCTTGGTTACTCACCTCAACTTGGCCACTTGTTTGAGGGTGGTAAGGTATGGCAATTTTATATGTCACCCCATAACGATGCAAAAGTTCCTCAAACGGTTTATTATAGAAATGGGATCCCCCGTCTCTTATGATAGCTCGAGGGGTTCCAAACCGAGTAAAGATGTTCTTCTTTAAGAACTTAAGCACCACTTTTGCATCATTAGTTGGTTATGCTATGACCTTAACCCACATACAGACATAATCGACAATAACAAGTATATATTGGTTGTCGTGTGACATCAGGAAGGGTCCCATGAAATCTATACTCCAAACATCAAAAAGTTCACAAATCAAAATACCATGTTGGGGCATTTCATTCTTTTGGGATATGTTCCCCGCCCGCTAACACACGTCACACCGCTTAATATAGTTAAAAACATCTCTTTTCATATTAGGCCAATAAAAACCACATGACAAAATCTTACCACATGTATGTTCAGGACCAAAATGACCACCTGCCTCCCTATCATAACACATATTGATTACAGATGGAACTTCACTTTCAGACACGCAACATTTAATAATGTTATCAACACATACCCTAAATAAATACGGTTCATCCCAAAAGTAAAACCTAGCATCATGCAAAAATCTTTTCCTTTGAGAGTACGAAAGTTCATCAGGAAGGGTATTACTGACTTTATAATTTGCCATATTCGCAAACCAAGGTCTAGAAGTTACCGCATATAGAAGTTCATCAGGGAAGGTCTCACATATATCCTTATCAAATAATTCCTCAACATCATCCATCAGAAGCCTGGAGAGATGATCGGCTACCACGTTCTCTACTCCCTTTTTATCTTTGATCTCCACATCAAACTCTTGCAGGAGTAGGATCCAACGAATCAACCTCGGTTTCACATCTATTTAGCTAATAAATACCTCAAAGTAGCATAGTCAGTATGCATAATCACCTTAGACAAAACTAGATAAGATCTGAATTTTTCGAAGGCAAAGACAATAGCTAACAACTCTTTCTTTATAACAGTATAATTAACCTAAGCTGGATTAAGAGTCCTACTAGCATAATAAATTTGGTAGAAAATCTTATTCACCCGCTAACCTAAACCTGCTCATACAACGGTATCACTAGCATGACACATAAGTTCAAAAGGAAGAGACCAGTCAGGACTTACCAAAATAGGTGCCTAGATTAATTTTTGTTTTAGCATCTCAAATGCAAGTAAACATTCGTTATCGAAATTAAAAGTGGCATCCTTTAATAATAGTTCAATCAGTGGCTTAGCAATTTTCAAATTTTTTTTAATAAACCTAGGGTAAAAGCCCACATGACCCAAGAAACTCCTAACTAGCTTCACCGAACTAGAAGGAGGCAATTTTTTAATCACCTCAACCTTAGCCAGATCCACTTCTAGCCCTTTCCCCGAAGCTTTATGCCCTAAAATAATATAGTCCTTAACCATGAATTGACACTTCTCCCAACTAAGTGCCAAATTCGTTTGTTCACTACGCTTAAAGACCTTATCAATATTACATAGGCATGCATCAAGGTTGACACAATTACTAAAAAATCATCCATAAAGACTTCCATAAACTGCTCAATCATATCATTAAAAGTCACAATCATGCACTATTGAAAGGTGGCGGGTGTATTAGGCAAACCAAATGGCATTCGCCTATATGCAAATGTACCGTATAGACGTGTAAAGGTGGTTTTCTCTTGATCAAGAGGATCCACCGATATTTCCACAGAGATGGATAAGCCATCAAGCGTAAAAAAATACTCATAACCCACCATCCTTTCCAAAATCTGATCAATAAAAGGTAGTGGAAAGTGGTCCTTCCGAGTGGCATTATTCAATTTTCTATAGTCAATACACATGCACCACCTAGTGACTGCACGAGTGGAAATAAGTTCACCCATCGCATTTTCCACTACCATTGTACCCCTTTTTTTGGGTACACAATGGACCGGACTCACTCATAAATTATCAAAAATAAGGAAGATCATACCTGCATCGAGCAGCTTTATTACCTCGGTACGTAATACCTCCTTCATGTTAGGATTCAGCCCACATTGCGGTTGTGAACACGGCTTGACAACTTCCTCCAGAAAAATCCTGTATGTGTAAAAACTAGGTCTGATCCCTTTTATATCATGGATGGTCCACCCGAATGCTCCCTTATGCCTTTTCAGAACCTCTAACAGCTGCTCCTCCTGCTCACATATCAACAAAGAAGAAACTTCAACGGGTAACTCACTCGGTGGCTGCAGAAAAACATATTTAAGATTAGGGGAAAGAGATTTAAGCTCCAATTTAGGAGCTTCTTTGGTTTGACATCCCGCTCGAGATCTTCAAACCGGATCTTGACCCATGAGCATTTTTCTAATATACCCGCATCCTCTTCATCTGGTAGACATTGTCCTTTCTCCCGATTTTCATACCTTCAAATTTTCTTTTCAAAGGATTCAAGTATAGGACAATAGGAATCAATAAAACTACAATTCTCCGTATCCATAGGATACTTCATAGAATTGTACACATTAAAAGCGACTTCCTCGTTTTGCAACCGTAGGATGATCTTACCTTCCTACACATTAATTAACGTCCTACCTGTTGCCAAAAACAGTCTACCTAACAGAAGTGCGATATGTTCATCTTACTCTATATCAATTACCACAAAATCTATTGGAAAGCCAAACTTACCCACTTTCACCAATACATCCTCAACCACTCCCCTTGGCCTAGTTGTAGATCTGTCGACCAACTGGAGTGTCATGCTTGTGGTCTTCGGCTCACCAAGCCTAAGCCTACGAAAGAATGAAAGCAACATCAGATTAATACTAGCCCCCAAATTACACAAAGCATTTACCACTTCCAAGTTGCCAATGCAACAAGTAATGGTTAAACTACCCCTATCTTTAAGTTTAGGGGGAATCTTATTTGAGATTATTACCGAACACTCTTCTGTAAGAGCCACTACCTCATTATTTTCCAATTTCCATTTTCCTGCTAAGAGTTGTTTGAAAAATTATGCATAAGCAGTCATCTCCTGGAGAGCCTCTATCAATGATAAATTAAACTCCAATTTTGTAAAGATCTCTAAAAATTTAGCATATTTTTGATCCAGTTTCTGTTTTTTTGCTCCTTTAGGGGGTAAGGGAGCTTAGGAACATAAGTGCGAACTGGAACAAAAATATCCTTTGCCATATTATTATCATCAGGAGCAGGAATAGGATTAGGGATAGAACCAAAGTTGGGGTTGCTTACCCCTCCTGACTCCTCACTTACCTCGACAGCTGGTGGCTGGATTCCAACATCAGAAAAAGAACTTTCTAGCTACTTTCCACTTCTCAGGGTAACTACCTTAGCTGAATCCCTCTGGTGCCCTTTCGAATTCAGTTCTGTATTACTGGGCAAATTGCTTAGAGGGCGCTCCTGACGTTCCCTGTTTAGCTAAGCCATTTGTGTCCCCAGATCCTTATAGTCGGCCTCTGTATTTGTAAGGTATGATGAGATGTCTTTCAGGAGCGAAAGTACCGCATCATCCTGCTTTGGTAGTAGAGCTTGATTCTTAAACTGGTGGTTAAAATCTTGTGGGGTCTTACCTAACCCCTGATCACGATGCTAATAATTGAACCCAAGAGGGGGTTTCAGCATACTAGTATTATTACCGTAAGACATATTTGGGTACTGGAACCTCCTCCTAAAATTCTGATTATTGTTATAATTATTGTAAGTCTGGGGATAAGGGTTATTGTACCTATTATTTTCGCCCACATAACTTACATTCTCAGCTTGTTGTTGTTGTTGGATCTCAGAATTGACCCATTGGTATTCCTGAACTGGATGATCCCTCTCGTAAGAAACACAAATTACCTTTTAAGGTTGTGATGGTCCTGTGCTCACCTTCACCATCAATGCATCCATCTTTTTGCTCGGATCCTCTATAGCTGCTCTCTGTATAGGATCTGTAAACTTAAACTTTCCTCGTGTTGGCAAATCAGCTTGCCACAATGTGCTCCTGCTTGCTAGCTCTCTAATCAACTCTTGCACTTCTTCCGACGACTTCTTAAAGATATTACCACCTGTAGAAGAATAAATCATAGCAAGGTTGGACGGTGCCAATTCATGATAAAAAGTACTCATTTATGAATATTTATTTAAATCATGGTGCAGACAGCTTCCTAAAAGCCGTTTGAAGTATTGCCAAGCTTCATTTAAACTCTCAGCCCCAAACTATCTGAACCCTAGTATCTCATTCTTCAATTGCAAAGTTTTTGTAGGTGGAAAATATTGTGCCAAAAATTGCTCTTTAAGATGATCCCACGAAAACACTGAACCAGGCTCCAATGATTTTTACCACTCTATTGCACTTCCATTCTGGGAGAATGGAAAGAGCTTCAATCGAATCACATCCTGTGGTCCCCCTATATATCTAGTGTATCAGTAACCATCGAGAATCTGTCCAAGTGCTCGTTCGGGTTCTCGCTGATCCCTCCACTTAACTGTCCATTCGCATTAATCAAATGGACCATACTGGCCTTGATCTCAAAGGTATTAGACTGAATAGGCGATAATACAACACCACTATGCTCCAACGGCCAGTGAGGAGCCATGTATTCTTCCATAGTTCTGTATCCTCCAGCCTGGCCTTCCCTTTGAACCCGTTGAGACCGCTCTCTACGGAGCTGCTCCAATTCAGCCCTCTCTCTAGCCATCTGTTCAGCTTTGCTGTATGTTGCCCTTCGTTCATATTTGAAATTTTTTATTTTCTCAACATTTAAAAAGAACGCTCAATCTAAGGATCAAATGGATACAATTCTGGAATATTAGAACGTGTAAGCATGGACTAGCAAAAAGCACTTAAATCAATTAACAACACACAGGGATTTTTAAAATTAAATACGAAAATGAAAAAAGAGAAAATAAAAGAACAATAAAAAAGAAAAGTAAAATATTTGTGAGCGGATGACCTTTTTATAAATAAGATATTATGGACACGGCGAAGCGCACCGGGGCTTTTTATCAATTGAAAATATTTTCGAAATAAAACACGTTAAGAGACTCAAACACGAATCCCTTAAAACAATGACTGGAGTCGCCACCCGGTTCTAAGCTCCACCGGGAATT
>CAOJCR012337353.1:0-13841 GCA_948330485.1 Euphorbia neoarborescens | reverse complement strand
AAATAAGCCCAACACACCGTGTTACAGGGTCAACACGCTTTGTTGGCCAACTAAACACGCCGAATTACTCCAACTCGCCAGCATGTCGCATTCTTCCCAATCTGTATTTCTTTCATCGCAGCGTAACATGGCGTGTTCTGGGGCAATAGGCCATGTTCTGCCAAAGTCTTTCGAGCCCAACTGCATGCTATTGCAACACATCATGTTTCTTCAGTCAATACACCGTGTTGCAGGCTTCTTACTCAACAAGTCGAGTACAAGCCCGAGTTCAGCTTCTATTGTTCATAAATTCTTGATCCGAACTCCAATTTCCGCGATCTTGGATCCGTTGGAAAGCTTGAATCACGAACTACAATTTTCCTTCAATGCTCGTCTCCAGATTCAGCCTCTATGTCTGACAAAATTAGCTCCAAATATCTTCATTTCTAAGCACGCCTTATCATCATCGGTTTTCAGTTCCTGCAACCAGAGGCTCAAAAAATGCATCAAATAACACACATCCTTGGTCCTAACAACCTCAGATCTAATAACAAATGAAAATAATATAAAATGCATAAAAATATACAAAAACACAAACTCAAACAAAAATAGAGAAATGCATGCAAAACAACATCAGAATGCCAAAAATCCAGTGAAATTATCTGAAATCAAGGTTCCATAAGGTTCAAATATAAGGTCGAAACCGACCTTATCAACTACCCCACACCTAGAACTTTGCTTGTCCTCAAGCAAATAAAACCGAAATATAGAACACAGAAACCGGTTTCGCCTGTAAACGACTTAAGATTTAACTATGCCTATTCATCGTTCTTAAACATGCAGAAACAAACAAGACAATAACAGTAATCATCTACAGACAACAGACATAAATACTATTGTTCCACATACCCAATATCAATGAAACAGAAAGGAACAATGAGAGCCTATGTAACTATTCAATTCACCTCACAAGATATCACTCAATACACTCAAGAGTCAAGGGTGAAATGAAAGAAAACACACTCAGTCAAATCAAGGCATGTATCACATAGCGATCTAATGGCAATCTTGGTGCAATCTCTGGAAATAAGGGATAAAATCAGATTACCTGTCAGGTTTGTAACGTGTAGAGGCTAAAGGTCAGGTGTGTTAAAAGTCAGTTTTTAGTATTCCAACCCCTCAATTTCAAGTTCAAACAAACACCAGGTTAGACATGGGTGTATATAAAGAAGAACAGGAGAAAATTAAGCTCTTCCCACATGATAGCAACCAAACACAAAAGGAATGAATGAACAGAAGAGGAAGGGGAAAATACCCCAAACCTATTTACAAACATAACCCAGATTCATAAAAGTGAAACGAAGAACTCCGAATTATAGCAGATAACAAAGAGACACAGACAGGTGGAAATTCCATCGGAATTCTAGGCAAAGAATTGAAACTTAATTTAGCACTGATAAACCCCAAAAAGCTTAAAAATTTTTCTTTATTAGGAACCCACCCAACCAATACAAGAAAAGTTGCTAACTTATTTATCAAAGCAACACAAAGATAACTGAATAACATATTATTTATTTATTATTATTATTATTATTTTAAATTTTTTTTAAGAGAAGAGAAATATAACACACAATCAGGAAGAATTTGACAGACTCAAAGTTGAGAATTGAAGAAAACACCAAAAGATGGAAATTTCAAGACCAAAACCAAGTTCAAACTTAAAATTAAGGGAAGGATGGGTAGAAAGGTTAAGTTAAGTGAAGGAATTTTGCTTGTACCTTTATGGCTTTTGCCTTATAATGTGGCTAAGAAAGAAAAGGCTCAAGCTCAAATATAGGGTGTTCTATGGGCTAATTAGCATGTGTTAGGTTCAAAGGGGTTAAATCAAAAAGATGTGCAAAAATATATGTGCGCAAGTGTGGTTAATCCTAAGGGTCTCCACATCCTAAGTCCTGCTTAAAGCTAAGTGCAATGACCACACCAATTTCTATGATCTAGCATACCAAGAATGACTGACTCTCATAAAAATTAGGACCCAAAGTGAATGGGTTCCTATAGGCTCAATAAGTCCTTACCATATAATACCAAAGAGTTTATTTTTAGTGTTTCAGTGTTACTTTTGCTCTTTCAGTGTTCCTATCCACTATCCTAACTTAGGCATGGAAACAACAGTAAATAATCGAACCACTGCATGTAACTACTCTTATTGCTATCATTCAAAAGCATTGTTTAGAATAGCAAATCAGCAAAAATAGGCTAAGTCCTAGCATCAGCATTCCAATATTCAGATCAGCAACTCAAAGACAAACAACAAAGCTTAACTTCCTGAGAAGCCAAACACTTACATAATTCTCAATAACAGAACAATTTTCAGAAATCCAGCATTGCAACACACTAAACAAAACATATGCTCAAAAGAAGAAACAAACATGCAAAACAATCCTAAAACAGTTACCAACACCAGCAATAAGCAAATCCAAGCCTATCCTACCAAAACAAAACCAGTAATATCCATCAAACACCACAAAATAGAAATACAGAAAATGTAAAAAGGGAGAAAATCCCTTTCCCACCCCACACCTATCACGTACCTACTCTTGGAAGTGCAATAAAGTAAATGTCAAAGTGTAGAATAGAAAGGGAAAACTCACTGGAAGTAGGCATTGGTGGTGCTGAAGGGTATGGGCAGCCATGCTCAGTGCAATATCTAGAAGCAAATGCATACTGTCCAGCTTCTCTAGAAGTAGAGCAAACTGGCTGCTAGGTGCTGAAGATGATGCTCCATACTCAGGGCCCTCCATCTGCTCATCCTCTAATACTGGTGCGTGGGATGGTGCAGGTGCATTATATACTGGCTCCTCACTCGACGGGGGAACATACGGCAAAGTCTCAGGTCTAATCGGTTTGCTAAGTATAGCAACCAAGTGGTCAGTACAACTAGGGGTCCTAACAAAATGCGCAATACATGTGATGATATGTCTGAGACCCAACTCCCCGTGGCCTCTCCTAGCCCTAGACATTAAAGCATTCATAAAAAACTTGCTCATGTGCAACTATATGTTATCCCTGGCCCGTATGAGAAGCATTAACTCATTTTCATTCATTTTATTTGCCTCCGGTTTGCCAGAAAATTCAAAGTGACAAACTTATAAGTTTAAAACAAAACCAGATCACGAATAAAGGATGCTTTCATATTACTGGAGTTATACCTACCCCTACCAATGACCATCTAACATTCTAAAGGGTGATAACCCTCGAGCCAAGTATACATATCCCTGGGATCCCTAAAATATCCCTAATATGGTCGACATTCAACTCATATTCCGTCCCAAAGAGGAAAAAACGAATGCTCTTCTCCAAATTAATGCGGTTGGTTTGTGCATAAAAAGTGGTATAAAACTCGACAACTAAATTTTTGTAGCCTGGTGTCCTAGAATCGATAAAATCTGACCAATATAAAGCATCAAACTTAGCCCTATGCTCATGCCTGACTACACAATCACTCATACAATCAAAGTACTGAAAAGGAGATCACTCTAACCTGAAGAGGAAAGCGTACCTGGTACCTTTATCCTCTGTCAAAAGAGGAAAGGGACATCTGAGGCGTCTGAGAGACTGGTTAGCGGAGCCATTCATTCCTCTGTATTGAAGCCATACTGTTGGGAATTGGGGGACTCACCTGAGTTGGTAGGGTTGGCACATTTTTGCTTCTTGCTTGCCATTCTCTTCAACCTAAAAGGACATCAAAAATTGAATAAAGAAATAGTAAAAGAAAGACAAGGCAATAAAAGCAGCAACAAAGCCTAAATTCAAAACAAAAGTCTAAGCAAAGGAAAAATGCAGTAAGAGGGAAACGTTAGTGCGAATGAGAAATTAAGCTAAGAAACATCATATATGCTAGAAACCAAGAGATTTAAGCAAGCTATAACATACTTCGAATGACCCTAAGGAACCACAAGTGCAACCCTCCTTCAAAAAGCAGAGGAATACACAAAACAGAGAAGTAAAGAATGACAATGTCAAAAGCTTTTCCAACCAAAAAATGCCTAAGTATCAAAGCATAATAGCAATTTTCAGCCGAAGAAAACAACCAAGCCATTCAGAGCTTACTGAACATGACATTCATATTACAAAATACCTTATGAGAGTTTAGGTTAGACCTTCTCATATCCATTCACATACCATACGATTCACACTTTGTCCCTTTCATGTCATATGCATCATCATATTGATAACACAGTCATTCTAAACTACACCCCAAGCGTGTGTAATCTTTAGCACTAGCGTAATAGAAGATTACAAAATGAAGCCAACTTGGAAGCCATGCAAATAAGTATACACTAATCACCAAATCCAAGCAATCATCAATTCCATTATCAATAGTTCATAGGTCCTATTACAATCACTTGTTACTCATAAATATGTTCAATAGCCATTCAATCCCAAAATAAAATCATGCACCAGCAATTCAAAGTGCAAATAAAACTCAGAGATTACAAGCAGAGCGAGTAAGAGAGCATACCTCGATGCCATTGTCGATTCTAGGTCAAAATTGCAACAACCCCAAATTGGAGGAAGAGAAAGAGAAACTAGAGAAAGAGAGAGAGAGAGAGAGAGAGAGAGAGAGAGAGAGAGAGAGAGAGAGAGAGACAACACGATGGGAGGTGTAGTAGTGAAGGGGAAAGAAGAAGGAAGGAGAAGATGGAGTGGATTCGTACGAGAGGGAGAGGAGAGGAAAAATAGGAAAAGAAAAAGTAAAATAAAATTAGGGATTTTTAACTTTTTATTGTGGCTATTAAAAAATATGTAACACGCCGTGTTGGATTTACAGCACGCCGTGTTGCAATGTTAAATTTTTCTTTCAAAGGACTGCCTCGTAACATGATGAGTTTTTATGTAACACGGTATGTTTTGATTTCAATTTTTAAAATCCAAAGTTCAAAAAGAAAACACGCCGGTATGTTCTGGAGTACACAGCATGTTTTGATTCTCAATACGGTGAGTTATGGTTTGAACACGATGTGTGTTATAATTTGAGAAATTTGAGTGGTGAGTCGCAAAAGAAAACATGTCTGCATGTTCTGGTGAACACGACATGTTTTACTTCTCAACATGGCGTATTGATGCATGAACTTGATGTGTTATAAATCAAAAATTTGTTGCAAGTTCTAAAATGAAACACGACAACGTGTTATAGTGAACATGATGTGTTACGTTCTAGAACTCGGTGAGTTACCTCTAAACACGGCGAGTTTGATCTGGTCCTTTAATACTTTATTTTTTCTTTGCTTCTCATTATACGAAATCGTTCCTTGTACCTCTGGACTCCAACAAATGCATGCTATAAACAACAAAAACACCAAAAACATGCATACGAAGTATAAAAATAAAACTGGACATTCTAACGAAAAGAAAATTGTTTTAAATGTACAAAAAGTGCTGTGTTTATAGTCAAAACAGTTTGACTTTCTCAGCGGTGCACTTCACTTATCCTTTAATAAGAACACATCTTGTTCCACATCCTGACTAACCCTATGAAAGTACGGCTTCAATCGGTTCCTATTCAACTTAAGATGACCTTTCGGTGTATTGATCACCACCATCCCAGATGGATATGTCTGTAGCACCTCAAATGGCCCCGCCCATCTACTCTTGAGCTTACCAAGAAACAGTTGTATCCTTGATTTGTACAAGAGAACTTGATCACCAGCTCGAAAACTCTTATCTTCAATTTTTCGATCATGACACTTTACATCCTTTCCTTATAAAGCTTTGCATTCTCATAGGCTGAAAGGTGGAACTCATTATGATCAAGCAATTTTTACTTCCTCTTCTGTCCTGCTGCCTGCATATCAAAGTTAAGAAACTGTAACGACCAGTAAGCTCTATGCTCAAGTTCAACAGGTAAGTGGGCTCAAAAACTAACCTATACGGAGACATACCAATTGGCATTTTAAATATCGTCCTATAAGCCCACAAAGCGTCATCTAACTTAAGACTCCAGTCTTTCCTAGACAACACTACTGTCTTCTCCAACATACATTTCAATTCCTAGTTACTTACCTCTAATTGGCCACTTGTTTGAGGGTGGTAAGATATGGCTACCTTATGTGTCACCCCATAACGATGCAAAAGTGCCTCAAATGGTTTATTGCAAAAATGGGATCCCTCGTCGCTTATGATAGCTCGAGGGGTTCCAAACCGCATAAATATGTTCTTCTTTAAGAACTTAAGCACCACTTTTGCATCATTAGTTAGCGATGCTATGGCCTCTACCCACTTATAAACGTAATCGAAAGCAACAAGGATATATTGGTTGCCATGTGACATTGGGAAGGGACCCATGAAATCTATGCCCCAAACGTCAAAAGGTTTGCAAATCAAAATACCTTGTTGGGGCATTTCATTGTTGCGAGAGATGTTCCCTGCCCGCTGACACACGTCACACCTTTTAATATAGTAAAAAAATGTCACTTTTTCATATTAGGCAAATAAAAATCACACGATTTCCTCTTCTTACCACACGTACGTTCTAAACCAAAGTGACCTCTTGCCTCCCTATCATGACACATGTATTATTGACGGAACTTCACTTTCAGAAACACAACGTCTAATAATGTTATCAATAAATACCCTAAATAAATATGGCTCATCCCAAAAGTAAAACTAGCATCATGCAAAAATCTCTTCTTTTGGGAGTAAGAAAGATTATCAGAAAGGGTATTACCAACTTTATAATTTGCCATGTCTACAAACCAAGGTCTAGAGGTTACCACGTAAAGAAGCTCATTAGGAAAAGTCTCACAAATATCCTTGTCAGAAGGATTTTCCATATCATCAGTCGGAAGCCTGGAGAGATTATCTGCCACTACATTCTCTACTCCCTTTTTTATCTCCGATCTCCACATCAAACTCTTGCAGGAGTAGTATCCATCGGATCAGCCTAGGCTTGGCATCCTGTTTAGCTAACAAATACCTCAAAGCAACATGATTAGTATGAACAATTACCTTAGACAAAACAAGATAACAACTGAATTTCTCAAAGGCAAATACAATCGCTAACAACTCTTTCTCAGTGACAGTATAATTGACTTGCGCAAGATTAAGAGTTTTGCTAGCAAAATAAATGAGGAAAAAAATCTTATCTATCCGCTGTCCTAAACAAGCTCCTATAGTGGCATCACTAGCATCACATATTATTTCAAAAGGAAGTGATCAGTCAGGACTTATCAGAATAGGTGCCTCAATTAATTTTTATTTCAGCATCTCAAATGCAAGTAAATAGTTATTATGAAATATAAAAGTGGCATCCTTCAATAATAATTCTGTCAGTGGCTTAGCAATTTTTGAAATTTTTTTTTATAATTCTACGGTAAAACCCCACATGACCTAAAAAGCTCCTAACTAGCATTACCGAACTAGGAGGAGCCAATTTTTCGATTACCTCGACCTTAGTCGGATCCACTTCTAACCCTTTACCCGAAACCTTATTCCTTAGAACAATACAGCCACTAACCATGAACTAGCAGTTCTCCCAACTAAGTGCCAAATTTGTTTCCTCAAAACGTTGAGGGAATTTATCTATATTCCCTAGGAATGCATCAAAAGTCGACCCGATTACATAGAAATCATCAACAAAGACTTCTATAAATTGCTTAATCATGTCATTAAAAATAGCAATCATGCACCGTTGAATGGTTGCGGGTGCATTACATAAACCAAATGGCATCTGCCTATATGCAAAAGTACCGTATGGACATATAAAGGTGGTTTTCTCTTAGTCAAAAGGGTCCACCGGTATCAGCATATAACTGGACAAGCCATCCAAAGTGAAAAATACTCATGTCCTGCCATCCTTTCTAGAATTTGATCAGTAATAGGTAGTGGAAAGTGGTCTTTCTGGGTGGCATTATTCAATTTACGATAGTCAATACACATATGCCATCTGGTGACTACACGAGTGGGAATAAGTTCACCCGCCTCGTTTTCCACTACCATGGTGCCCCTTTCTTGGGAACACAATGTACCGGGGTCACCCATGAACTGTCTGAAATAGGGTAAATCATACCTACATTCAGCAACTTGACTACCTCAGTCCCACAACTTCTTTAATATTGGGATTTAGTCTGTATTACGATTGGGTTCACGGTTTGACTGCTTCCTCTAAGAAAATACAATACGTGCAGAAGCTAGGAATAATCCCTTTTATGTCGTGAATGGACCACCCGAATGCTCCCATATGTCTTTTTAGAACCTCATTTAGCTACTCCTCCTACTCACCTGTCAACAAAGAAGAAACTACCACTGGTATGTCAGTACGTGGCTGAAGATAAACATACTTAAGGTTAGGGAAAAGAGATTTAAGCTCCAATTTCAGAGCTTCATCCAACGATGATTCTAGATTAGGTTTGAAATCCGGCTCGAGATCCTCAAACTGACTCTTTACCCACGAGCATTCGTCACTATCTGATACATTGGTATCCTTATCATCTGTCAAGACATTGCCCTTCCTCCTGCACTTTATACCTATAAACATTTTCATCAAAAGAATCAATCACAAGGCAATGTGAATCAATAAAGCTACAGTTCTCGATATCTAAGGGATACTTCATAGAATTATAAACATTAAAAGAGACTTCCTTATTCTGTTACCGTAAAATAATCTTACCTTCCTGCACATCAATCAAAGTCCTACCAGTTGCTAAAAACGGTCTACCTAATAGAAGTGGAATATGTTCATCCTCCTCCATACCATTTACAGCAAAATCAATCGGATAGATGAACTTACCCACTTTTACCAAAACATCCTTGACTACTCCCCTTTGTCTAGTTATGGATCCGTCGACCAATTAGAGAGCCATACTAGTGGGGTTAGGCTCACCAAGCCCAAGCCTACGGAAGAATGAAAGTGGCATCAGATTAATACTGGCCCCTAAATCACATAAAGCATTCACCACTTCCAAGTTGCCAATGCAATAAGAATGGTGAAACTTCCCCTATCCTTAAGCTTAGGGGGATTTTTATTCGAAATTATGGCCGAATGCTCTTCCGTAAGAGCCACTACCTTATTATTTTCCAATTTTCTCTTTCCTATAAGGAGTTCTTTAAAAAAACTTGCATACACGGGCATCTCTTGGAGAGCCTCTATCAGTGGTATATTAAACTCTAATTTTGTAAAGATCTCCAAAAATTTAGCATATTTCTCATCTAGTTTCTTTTTCTTCTTCTTTAGGGGGTAAAGGAGCTTTAGAATGTAAGTATGAACTGGAGGAGAAACAACCTTTTCCACTTTATCATTATTAAGAATAGAAAAAGGAATAGAACCATAGTTGGGGTTGCTTACCTCACCCTACTCAACACTTACCTTGATGGCTGCCTTTTTGGATTCCCTCTGGTCCCCCTTTGGATTGGATTCTGTGTTACTTGGTAAATTACCTGGAGGGTGCTCCTAAAGTTCCCTATTCAGCTGAGTCATCTATGTTCCCAAATCTTTACAATACGACTCCATATCAGCAAGACGTGATGAAATGTCTTTCAGGAGTGAAAGCACCGCATCATCCTGCTTTGGTGGTGGAGCTTGATTCTGAAACTGGGAATTAAAATCTTGCGGGGCCTTACCTAACCCCTGGTCACGATGCTCATAATTGAATCGAGGATGGGGTTTCAGCACGCTATTTTTATTACCATAAGACATATTGGGGTGTTGGAACCTCCTCCCAAAATTCTGATTATTGGTAAAATTATTGTAAGTCTGGGGATAAGGATTATTATACCTGTTATTACCACCCTATAACTTATATTCTCCTCGGCTGTTTTGCGGTCTTAGAATTGACCCACTGGCATTCCTGGACTGGGTGATCCCCACCGCAAGTTACACACAGTACTGGTTGAGGTTGTGAAGAACCCGTGCTTATCTTTGCCATTAATACATCCATTTTCTTACTTAGATCCTCTGTAGCATCCTTCTGGACAGTATCTACTACCTTGAACTCTCCCTGTACTGGCAAATTAGACTGCCACATCGCACTTCTGCTAGCAAGCTCTCTGATCAGCTCCTGTCCTTCCTCCGACGCCTTCTTAAATATGTTACCACCTCCGGACGAATCAACTATAGCACGATTAGATGGGGTTAGACCATGATAAAAAGTGCTAATTTGAGAAAATTTATTTAGACCGTGATGCGGATAACTTCTTAAAGACGTTTGAAGTGTTACCAGGCTTCGTTCAAACTCTTTGTCTCGAACTGTCTGAACCCCAAAATCTCATTCTTAAGCTGCATAGTCTTTGTTGGAGGAAAATACTGCGCTAAGAACTACTCAACTAGCTGATCCCATGAAGTTACTGAACCCGAATCCAACGATCTGTCCCACTCCATAGCGCTTCCATTCAGTAAGAATGGAAACAAATTCAGCCTAATCACATCCTGTGGTATTCCTACATACTGAGTTGCATCAGCAACCATCAAGAATCTATCTAGGTGCTCATTCAGATTCTTAATTATCCCTCCTCTGAACTGTCCATTTGCTTGAATCGGATGGACCATGCTCGCTTTAATCTCAAAGGTATTGGCCTGTATAGGTGGGAGAACCATACCACTATGCTCCAACAGTTTGTGAGGTGCCATATACGCCTCTATAGTTCTATAACCTCCAGTATGGCCTTCCTTCTTAAACCATTAAGCCCGCTCTCTATGGAGCTGCTCTAATTCAGCATGATCTCTAGCCATTTTTTCATCTTCTATGATTGCTCGCTGTTGTTCATCCATCCGTTCAGATTTTTCTTTTCTCAACTTTTGGAAAGAATGCTCAATCTGAGGATCAAATGGATAGAACTCAGGGTTATTTGAATGCGTAAACATACACTAGCAAAAGCACTTAATCAAATAATCAACATAGGGATTATCGAAAAACACAAGTAAAATTAGAAAAAAAATAAAAAATAAGTAAAATGCAATAATTATTATTCATAAAACAAAAATAAAAGTACATATATATTCACAAATACAATGCCTAATTTAGGGTATCGCCCTAGGTTCGAATGGTGCAGAGAATAGATTTTCCCCAGCAATGGTGCCAACATCTTGGTGTAGCATCAGTGGTGATATAAATTCAAGATATTAATAATGATGCTGAACACTCAACTTTAGGGCAGTGTACCTTGTCGTTGTCATGTAATAAAACTAGATTTAAGTCCAACTATCGAACCGACAGGGACAAATACCTCTCCGCAGTCTAATTCTAAGGCTTTAGCATGTTATAGGTGAATCAATAGACTTGAATTTAAATCAAATTAAACTACTCATACTCCTAATTACAATCAATATCAAATCAACCCTTTGATTTTGAATTCACGGAAAGCTAATCGATGTTCTATCGACCTATGAAAGTTAATGATATTGGTCTTTATTAATTTTGTACACAATTAAATATTAAAGCCAAGAAAGTAATCAAATTAATAACACGTACGGTTTTCGATAGTTATTCCTTCTCATAATAGCAAAAATCCGTAAAAGTTGGAGGTTCCAAGTAAATGCTTTCGATTAAAACAATCTGGAATCAAAATACAAAGTAGAGAGAAACATATCTAGGGTTTTTAATCAAAGTTGAATGTCAAAAGATACAAAATAAAAGTATTAAATAGCTATATATGGGTTCCTAAAACAGAAATATTCAAAAGCAATCTGAAACCCTAAAAATAAATCCAACATGTCGTGATATAGGGTCAACATACCGTGTTGGCCAACTAAACATGCCGAGTTACTCCAACTTGTCAGCGTCTCGCATTCTGCCCAATCTATATTTCTTTCATCGCTGCGCAACACGGCATGTTCTAGGGCAACACACCATGTTCGTCCAAAGTCTTTCGAGCCCAACTATATGCTATTGCAACACGCCATGTTTCTTCAGTCAACACGCCATGTTTCAGGCTTCTCACTCAACACGTCGAGTTCAAGCCCACGTTCAGCTTCTTTTCTTCATAACTTCTTCATCTGACCTTCGATTTGCGTGATCTTAGATCCGTTGGAAAGCCTGAATCACGAACTACGATTTTTCTTTAATGCTCATCTCCAGATTCAACCTCTATGTCTGACAAAATTAGCTCCAAAGATCTTCCTTCCAAGCACGCCTTATCATTATTGATTTTCAGTTCCTGCAACCAAAGGCTCGAAAAATGCATCAAATAACACACATCCTTGGTCCTAACAACCTCAGATCTAAAAATAAATGAAAATAATAGTGTGAGCGGCAGCGAACTTTCGCTCGAAAATAAAAATTAAAAATTGCTTGGAAAAAGTTTGTGAAATCAGAAAGTTCCCTTTTTGGGTCTCGAAAAAAACCGAGATAAAAGAAATGTTTCCTAAGCGAGTGGAATTTCCCTTCTTACTTGCTCCCCACATAAATACGTGGACCCAAATATGGGACTTAGAGCGTTTTCAGAAAAGAATTCCAAACAACATACGCTTGCGAACGCGTGCTTAGGGTTTTTTTTTATAAAAGAATCGATGCCGAAGTGGAAATCGACATTTTAAATAAGGAAAAAGTTATTTTATGAAAAGAAATTCAAATTTGAATTTCTAGAAAACTCTTTTGGAGTCAGCACCCGGTTCTAAGCTCATACAGGGAAAATTTTTACGGTATAACTCGTACTCGAGCATCGAATCCAAAACCGTGATCTAGTGATCGGGTTTAGACAAGACACCTACTTATCCTTTTTCGAAAATGCTTTTTTGAAGTCGACAATATTTTTAGAAATCGAACAGAGATTATTTGCGCTTAGTGTTGATTTTAATTTGTTTATTTATGGTGATCGTCACACAAAAGCGGTAAAGCATACATGAGTGGAAAATAAACAAAGATTATAAAAAGATACAACTGAGACCTATGGGATACATTGGTTCGGGGAAGGGGATAAAAACTAACATACATTCACACAAAAGCATGCATACATAAATAAGGCAGAAATAAACATGCGATCGTGCAACACAGCAAATAATGGGAGAGGAGATAATTCGGGGAACATGCTTTAGAGGGGAAACATGCATAAATTAAATTTGGCTCGTGTTAAGTGCTTTGGGAAGTGAAGTAACTCGTTATAAAATGATTGGCTCGGTTTTTAGTTTATTTAAACATGCAAATAGAATCGGGTGGGCTTTGGGGATTGAAATCCCGTCATTGTACTGTTTTATCACATCCACATTGCTGGAATTTAAATCTAAGGGATGCACATACATACAAAAAGTCAAGCTAAACTAATGGCACCCATCGAGCACACAATAGCGAGAAAATAAAATGCAAAACGAGAATAAATGTGCTCAAAAAGGGGTTTTCGTGATGCGAAATAAAAATATAAAGCTGCTGTAAAGGTGAAGAAGACTCTCAGGACGAGAAAACCCAAAAAACGGATTGAAAACAGGGTTTCTCGCTCCGAACAGAGAGGTGACACGATGCTGCAACCTTACATGATGTCGTGTAGTGCCATCATCGTGTTAGTCCCTCAGAAGAGCACAAAAAAAGGAAGAAAATGGACTCACACGATGACATCTAGATACACAATGTCGTGTATTCGGATTTCATCGTGTGGGCTCAAAACTCAAGAAAACGACAAATAGTTAAAATACACGATGTTGGTTGGGTGACACGGTATCGTGTGAGTTGATCTAACATCGTGTGAAGATGTGACCAAAATGAACAGTGAAAATAAGGGAATTTAGTCGTTCACACGACGTTTAGACACCCACACGATGTCGTGTGGTTGCCTCAGCATCGTGTGAACACCATTTACAGAGTTTCAGAAAGCTTGTTCGGGGTCCATTTTGGTCCGTTTTCAGTCCGGTTTGTCACGGAACATCATAAAACTCGATT
>CAOJCR012335924.1:0-10740 GCA_948330485.1 Euphorbia neoarborescens | reverse complement strand
AAGCCTAATGTCTTGTATTTGAGGATTTGAGGCTATTTTGCATATGTCAAGAAATTAGCAAGTGACAAATTAGAGTCCAAATCGGTCAAATGCCTATTTGTGGGTTACACTAAGGAAACTAAGGGTTACTACTTCTATGACCCGATAGAGAATAGAGTATTCATATACTGAAGGGGTTATTTCTTAGAGGAGGAGTTTCTTTTTAAGAAAGAAAGTGGAAGTAAAATTGAACTTGTTGAAGTTTAAGATCTACAACCTCAAGAAGAGGACTCGGGTACTAAGGTAACTCCAATAAAGTTAAAGGAAGTGGGCCCAGTAACATAGGTACCTAGAAGTTCTGATAGGGTGCGCCATCATCCAAAGAGATATGGTTTCTGGTGGATGAGGATGGGGATCTTATGATCTTGGATCCTGAAGAACCCACATACTATTAGGAGGTCGTTTCTAGCATACACGCAGATAAATGGCACAAGGCCATGGAATCTAAAATGCAATCCATGCATGATAACCAATTATGGCATTTAGTTGATCCACCCAAGGGTGCTAAGGTGATTGGATGCAAGTGGTGCTATAAACTCAAGGCAGATAACACCTTCAAAGGTCAATTGATGGCAAAGAGGTTAAAACAAGTTCAAGGTTCGACTATGATGAAACCTTTTCACCAGTGGCAATACTTAAATCCATTAGGATACTCCTCGTCATAGTTGTATAGTACAAATATGAGATATGAAAAATGGATGTTAAGACCACTTTTTTAAATGGAAAGTTACTCGAGGATGTGCACATGACACAACTTGAGGATTTTATCGATCCTGAGTACCCTAACTAAGTTTGTAAGCTTGATAAATCCATTTTTGGATTGAAATAAATATCCCGATCTTAGAATCAGAGATTTAATGAAGCTATTAAAGAATATGGTTTCATTTAAAATCTCGATGAGCCCTGTGCATACAAGAAAGTGACTGAAATTAATTCAATATTTCTTGTTCCATATGTGGATGACATCCTTCTTATCGGGTGCGACATACCAATACTGCAAGGGGTGAAGCAGTGGTTGGGTAAGTGCTTCTCAATGAATGATTTAGGCGAAGCTGAGATGATCCTTAGGATCTGGATCTATAGAGATAGATCGTGTCAGCTTCTTGGCCTAATTCAGGAGACGTATATAAGAAAAATTCTGAAACATTTCAACATGGACAAGGCTAAGAAGAGTTTCTTACTAGTGCAGCATAGGTTGAAATTAATTAAGAATGACTCACCACAAACAAAAGAGGAAAGGGAAAGGATGATATCGGTACCATATGCTTCAGCAATTGGATCCATTATGTACTCCATGTTGTGTACAAGATCTTATGTCGCATTCGCGCTGAGTATGTTGAGCAGGTACTAGTTGGATCCGGGTGAGAACCAATGGATGCTGTCAAGGCAATCCTTAAGTACCTTAGATCAGGATTAATGATTCTCTATTTGGATTAAGAAATTCATAACTGAGTTAGGAGTGGTCCCCTCCATCCTAGACCCAGTAATGGTATTTTGTGATAACATTGGGGCTGTTGCACAAGCTAAGGAGCTTCGGTCACACAGAAAATCTAAACATGTACTCAGAAAGTTTCACTGGATACGAGAGATTGTGGATCGAGGTAACATAGCATTATAGAGGGTAGACACAAGGAGTAATGTCACAGATCCCCTGACTAAGACATTGGCGATTCCACAACATCAAGGTCATACAAGATCGATAGGAATTAGGGACATGCCTACTTGGTGCAAGTGCAAGTGGGAGATTGTTGGTGTGCTCTAGTTCGTAGGCATAGATTCCTTTGTATATTATACATTTAGTTTATTACTTTGTATTAATATACATTTAGTGTTATGAAATAAAGTCATTAATCTATTTGATTATATCTTGTACTGTATAATAAATAGAGAATCTATTAATTGTAAATCATAAATGAATAGGTCCCAAGTTTGTTCTAGGTCATAGGAATGAATAGAACGATAAACCTATGCATCGGTTGATTGTAAGGCAATCATGGATGTGGGTAGATGTGGACCCCACATGGTACTGGACAGATTCGAGTAGGAAACACTACATGGTGAAGTCATCATTCTGTGTTTCTTCGGTAGGACTTGTTTTATCCTTAGACCTAAGAGCATTACATCACTGCATGAAATCTCATGCACTTAGACATACACCTAACGTATCTGTAATAGGATAAAAATACGAGTATGATTGGGTGATCCAGTGAACATGTAGGTGATTTGAATGTGTCAATGGAATTACCACTCAGTAACTAATGAGATGATATCACCGGCCACTTGATGGATTAAGATTGAGAGTGTGCGGCCGCACCTGAATTAGTTGGGTACTCATTCGCCACAACAATCTAATCTAGATCAAGAAAGATATAGTAGTGTGGGATGACGAATACATGCCCCTTACTATAAATGTATCTTCAGATGATCTGTTGGTAAGGGATAATACAAGTACAGCTACCAAGACGGTTTAATCTCTACTAGAGATACTACTAGTTGTCTTAATTGGAGGCTACTATGGTTTACTAAAACCCACTAGTAGTCTGTGGGTTTCATACCTGCTGCCAACATAAAGGATCTTGCACTTTGAACTACGGGCTACGGATAAGTTAGTCTATAAGGATTGGATCAAGTTAATTAAATAAATATGGATTGAAGAAATCATATTTGATTTAATTAATAAATTAAATCTAAAATATTTAATTTGTAGATTCACGTGTGATAATTAATTAATTGAATTACAGACAGTGAATAATTTAATTAAATATAATGCATAGAATTTTAATTGAATTAGTTTATTATGAATGGAATTTAATTAGTGTATATGTGCAATTAGAATTAATTAGATTTTCATTAAAGTCTAATTATAAGAATTGATATATTTAATTAAATTAATTCATAGTTAAATTAATTGATCAATTTAACGTTCGGTGAAATTAAAAGATTAAAATATAATGCTTTGATTTAATTAACAATATGAAGTCGGATTTTTAGTCGGTGGAATTTAATTGGATCGATCAAAATAATTGGGCCTGAAGGAACCTGTGGTCTACGTTTTCTATACCTAGGCCTACTAGGATTTCTATAGTCCATATATGGGCCAAAAGATAAAGAAACCCTAAGGGAGAGACTAGTGATTTGCGTAAAACCCTAAAAGAGGAAGAAAGTTCCTTCCATTCATCTTTCGGTAGGATTTCATAGAACGATCGATCAAGCCTTGACTCTGGTAGCATGGATCCACAGCCAATAGTAGTTCCTGCATTACTCTGTGGTTGGATCACCAGGATTCAGTGGCTTCTCGGGAAGATATTAAATGGTAAGCTTCAAATCTTTCTTTTTAATTTATTCCTAAACCCTAATTCTTTCGATATGATAGATTAGAAATTAAATCCTTCAGATTCACCAAAATGGTTCCAATGGGAATTAAATCCAAAAACTTTGAAAGAATTTTGCTATTCGTGTTGAGTTTTCGGGCCTGAATTTGATTCCTTACAGAATGAAGCTTGGCAGTGATTCCAAAGGCTGCTTAGAAATTTCCCCCACCATGATCTAGCTTATTTCACATAAGTAAGTACTTTTTGCCATGGTCTAACCCCGACAAATCATGCTATTATGGACTCTTCTGCAGGTGGGGACATCTTTAGATGACAATTGCTCAAGCGGAAGAACTAATAGAAGAGTTAGCGAGGAAGAGTACATTGTGGCAGTCTGAGATGCCATCCAGAAGACACATACATATGGCTAATGTGGGATAACTTAGTCCCACAATGGAAGAAATAAACAAAATGCTCGATATAATGATGTCAAAATTGAACATAAATGGTTCACAACAATCGGTATTGTGCATTAATTATGGAGCTGATCATCAGAGTTAACAGTGTGAAGCGGGAAATCCATTTTCTAAGGTTCTAAAAAAGTAAGCTAGTAGAGGTAAGCCTAGGTACAATATTTCAAACTCCTATAATTTTGCTTATCATGATAATAATAATTATGGAAAGATATTTCAGCACCCTAATTTTTCATATAGGATAGTCAAAACGTGCTAAAACCTTCTCCTAATTTTCATCATAAGCATTATAACTATGGGTTAAGTAAGGCTCCCAGTGAATCACTATAATAAACCTCAGCAACAACCACCCCCTCAAAAGCAATATGATGATGTGTTGTCATTGCTTAAAGACATATCAACTAGGCTTGGTGAAAATAAAGCATAATGTAGAGATTTGGGCCATCAAATGGCTCAGATGAATAGAGAAAGTCAAGATAGGCCTTAAGGCATTCTCTCTAGTACTATCGAATAGAATCCAAAAAAAAACCTGAGGGAGACAGCCCACTTAATCACTATTGTGAGTGTCAATCAGGTGTGGGCAACAAATTCTAAGACTACTAGTCATCCTCCATTAGCACCGGTAAGTATGGGGTCGAAAGAGGGAAGCAACCCCAACCCAAAATCTAATATCCCTTACAATGTGCTAGAAAAAGAGGAAACGTCTCATCCAATTCAAGTTTATATGCCTAAATTGCCTTTCCCTTAATGGGTTAGACAAAACTAACTCGATCAAAAGTATTCTAAATTCCTTAAAATGTTCAAGAACTTAAAAATAAATCTACCATTGGTTGAGGCTCTCCGAGAGATGCCTAAATATGCTAAATTTTTTAAGGAGTTACTTGTAGGTAAGAGAAAGCTAGAAGGAGACGAATTACTGGAGTTGACGGTAGAGTGTTCGGCGATAATAAGCAACAAGCTTTAACTTATGTCAAAAATCAAGGGAGTTTTACTATCCCTTGTCAGATATGAGATATGAAGATAGCTAGTGCTATGTACGACTTCAGTGAAAGCATAAATCTTATGCCCCTATCAATGTTTAGGAAGCTTGGCTTGGGAGATCAAAAACCCACTAATATGATACTGTAGCTTGCAGATGGATCTATTACAAAACCATAAGTAGTCTTTAAAGATGTGCTAATAAAGGTAGATAAGTTTATATTTCCTACTGATCTTGTGTTTTTAGATATGGAAGAAGATGTTGTAGTGCCAATGTTACTTGGAAGACCGTTTCTTACAATCGATAAAACATTGATTGAAGTTCAAGGAGGTAAATTGATTTTTAGGTTGTAATATAAAGAGATAACATTTAATATTTATAATTTGATGAAATAAACTTTAGAAAATTGTAATTTTATATACTCTGTTTATCCTATTGATGCGGATGTTAATGAGCATGTATGCAGTAAATTAGATAGCACCTTGGGAGACGGTCTCGAAAAAGTAAAAAAGGAAGTTATACAAGTGAACAAGGATGAAGAATGCGAGTTTGAAAAAGGTAAGTTTAATAAGATGGAGATGATACAGATACGTCAGTCCTGTGGGCTTCATCTACGGAAGCCCACTTTAGTTGGTATATGAAATAGATGTCTTCTATAGACATCTGACTTCATAACTTGGAGGCTTTTTCCTCACGATATAGTTACAAGCATGGTTAGGCCTATCCATCGTCGCCCTCACTGTATCCACCACCTCTCCCTCTGGGGAGTGATTTATGAGTTCTCCTCCCCTGATTTTTTTCTCTTTATACTGATTGTATATTACTTCTATTACTCTTTTGGGAGTAAGTGCAATCTAAGTGTGGGGTGGAAAAAAGGGATTCCTCCTTTTAACTCTATAATTTTTGTTATGTTTTTAGATTTTTATGCATATGTTTTTATTTTTTTTATTTTGCATGTTTGTTTGTTGTCAAGTTGTGCTGTTGTTTGATTTGAATGATGCCTACCTATATTCAAATTGAGTTTCTATACTTAGGTTTTGGGTATTTAACTTGAAATTATGGGGTTTGGATATTGGTAATCAGCCCATTTTTACTCTTTTTGTAATTCTTAAGTATTGTAATATGGATTGAAAATAATACTTTGGATTGCATATGGTGGTTCGATCCTACGCCCATATTTTCAAGTTTGAACTGTGATTATGACTAGGAACATAGGTTGAGTCACCCAACCAAAAACATTTTTACCCTTTTATGATAAGTTAGGATTTTAAAGCCAAAGGAACATTTCACATCGGTTATATTTTTTTAGGGTTAATTTTGCATTATATAGTAGATTATAGAACTTGATGTATATTTTGCACTTGGCATCGTGAACAAAGCATATGGAGACCCTTAAGATAAACCACACTTTCACACATATTTGCACTTTGTAAATTAGCCTAATTCTAACTTATACATTAAACTATCCTTAGATTACCCAATTTGACATTGAACCGATTTTTCTTTATAGCCACATTACAAGGCGAGTGCCTTACCATTATAAGCCAAATTCCCTTCACCTTAACTTATTCTTTAACCCCATCCTTCCCTTCATTCTAAATAGTATTGGTCACAGTACTTTACTATTATTTATGGGTCATTCTTTAAAAATGTATGCAATTTTATAGTTAACTTCTCCATATGAAAAAATTATGTTATTAAAAAAATGAAATTTTTTTGTACTTCTGTTATGTTATTCAGGGGTGGTTCTCAATAAACAATTTTATGGATTCAATATGCTAATATGCTTAAACTCCAAAATATGGTCTGTATGCTTATATTGAGCCTTATTTCCTATATTCGTTGTTCTTGTGTTAAGCCTAATCTTTCTTTCGGACTTATTCTTCTACTTGTTTGAATCCTGTTAATTATGTTTATGAATGTAAATACATATTGTGATGCTTCCTCCATTTCTTCTCTTTCATCATCTATCCTCCATTCAAGTTGAATGTTTCATGTGAAAAAAAATGATAAACACTCATAGGGTTTAGATCACTGAATTGTTTTGCATTCTTTACCCATGTTTTTAACCAATACATATTTTCTGACTTGAATTAAAGGAGTTGTAAACTAAAAATTTAACTCTTTGACATACCTAACCATTAGCCATAACGTTACAAGCCCATAGGTTCTCTGATTTTGCTCCTTGACCAATGACTGCATCGATATTCCTATTAGTTCAATATATGAAGTATATTTTGCATCCATTGGTTTTGTATACTCTATTCGTTCCTTTTTGTTTGACCGGTTTAAACTTGTTGAATGTGGGTATGAATGTTTATTATATATATGCATTCTCTTTGTTGTTGAAACACTTTTTCATACTTGAGAATCGATGAGTCCGATATTGTTAAATCCTTATTGGATTTTTAGGCAAAAACGAGTATCTCCATTCTGTGTTTTGAGTTATTTCCTTGAGGACAAGCAAAGATTTAAGTGTGGGGTTGTTAACAAGGTCAATTTTGACCTTATATTTTGAGTATTATTTGCAATTAAATGGCATTCAACTTGACTCGTTTCATGTATTTTGGTGATTATTTCATGTGTTTTCAGTTTTTAGTTATATTTAAGGTTTTATGTGAATTTTGATTATTTTTCTTTTTATTCGTATGTTTTTATGTTTTTTTGGTCCGACGTCTCTTAAGACCAAGACTTGTATAGTTTAATATCTTTTCTCGTGTTGTGAACGTAGGAAATGAGCCCCGACTTGAGTATGAGAAAGATGCACACGTGAGAAGTTTGAGTCATACTTAATTTTTTGAACATATTTGGAGCGAATTTCAAGATAGTTAAAGGCCAATTCTGGAGATCCTTATTAGAGAAAGAAATTAAAGACCACTCTTGCATCTTTCTAATGGATCTTGAATAAGCAGATTTGGACATCAGACGAGAGCGTTATGGATAAACGAAGATCAAGTGTGCAATTTTTCCAGAATTATGGTTACTCAAGGAGCCCTACTCAATGAGTCATTGAGTCGTGCATGGGTATGATTTTCTAGAGATTTTACACGAATCAGAACTCGGTGAGTAAGGGGGTCTAAATCGATGAGTATAGGCTGGTACTTGATGAGTTCACAAGTCGTATACAGGCAAGATTTTCCAGGGATGCTATACGAGCTATAACTTGACAAGCAAGAAGGGATACTTAGTGAGTCGACTCGAGTTACTTACCAAGTAACAGCCTGAGTCACACCAACAAAACCCTAAATTTTATTATTTCATATCCGAATTTAGTCCCGTTTGTTTTGAAATGGGTATTACCCAAAATATATAAAGAGAACTTTATAGATTATTTTAGGTCATGTTGAATTATTTTTCTCAATTTTATTTTGTAGAGAATTTAAGGATCATTCTTCCTTCTTTTTCTTTAGAGTTGTAAATTGATTTCTTTTTTTTTTAATCAATGAATTGTGTTTATCTATTGACGAATCTTTCCAATTTGTGATTTGCGATCTTTGTGATTTACTTTTCTACAGCGGATCATCTTTGTTCAAATACAATTTTGCAATCCATTTGATCCAGTGAAGGGCATAAGTTTTCTTACCTTTTGCTTTATTCCTTAACTTGCTCCATAATCAAAATCATTTCAAGCCACATAAGCCATGTTAGCCACTTTAGGATATAATATTTATAATAACATTTGGATGATAATATAAACACTTCATGATTTATTTTGCAAAGATATAAGGGAAACAAATTTCGTGCATTTTACATCAGTATTGTTGCTAACATGTGAATGCTACTTTAACAAAGTGGTGTATATGGTGCGATATGATGTGATCACTATGTGGATATTAAAATCATGCTTCATGAATGTTACATAGAGCAGGTGACATTTTGCATGTCATGTTCATAGCATGGCATAGTGATTACATGTAGGGGTGATTACTATGTGAGTAGTAAAACTATTCATTCTAAATGCTACATAGACCATACAATATGTGGAATTTTACATGTCATGTTCACTATATGAATAGTCCCTTAATGGTATATTTACTATATAGATGTGATTTTCCATTTGAAATGTGTCATTTACTTTGGATTGCATGATAAATATGAAAGGTTAATTCGCGTTATAGCCATTTTAAAGCCTTGTTTATTCAAAAAAAACTCTGTTGCTTGTTTGAACACGCTCTTGCTTTTTTAGAGGAAGATGTGAGGTATCTTGAAGCTTGAAATGGATAATTTTTATTAACCATAATGAAAACATGATGTTTATATGAATGAATAATATGTTTGTATGCACGAGCATATTTAGGTGTATTACGGATGATTCTTATGAGCATGATATGCTAAATGTATGGAACTTAGAAAATTTGATGTATGAACATTTTAAGTCATCATGTGAATGATCCTTACAAGTATGACATACTAAGTTAATGCATGAATACATTTTGGAGTTCATATGGATGATCCTAGATTTATATTCATTTTTTCAACAAATGAATGCTAATTAATTTATCCGAGTTAAGCATGCTCATATGAATAACATGATCTATCTAAGTTTATTGCACATAAACGGGTTAAGCATAATGCATGTATTTTGATGTTAAGCATCTATAGACATACTTAAATGGCATGTATGAACATGTATTTTGATGTGAAGCATGTATGGACATACTTAAATGACATGTAAGAAAATGTGTATTAATGTGAATCATGCATAAGCATACTTAATCATCATGTATGAACATGTGCATTTTATATGAAAAATGCATAAACATACTTAATCATTATGTATAAACATGTGGATTTTATGTAAAAAATGCATGAGCATGCTTAATCATCATGTATGAACAAGTACATGCACATGCATACTTAATCATCATGTATAAACATATGGATTTTATATGAGGAATGTATGAGCATACTTAATGAACATGTGTGAACATGTGTATTTTATTCGAAGAATTTTATGAGTATACTTAAACATCATGTATGAACATGTGTATTTTATGTGAAGAATGAATAAGCGTACTCAATGAATATCCATATTTTATGGGAAGCATGTATAGACATGTATATTTTATGCAGTAATGGCACATGATAAATGTCCAACATTAGACCTTTTGAATTATAATAAAGAAAATTATGAATATGACTTATATCTATAATGCACAATGGCTGCACAAAGATGTGGTTAGCATGACATATATATGTATGTATCATCATCTAAATATGGCTTATGCATATGTTGGGCCACATCACAAACAAGCATATACATATAGCACACGAAATTTTATTCCCAGTCTTATGACTCCACACAGTCAAGGCAGTCTCTTTCGCTACGTGGGAAATATTCAACTACTTATGCAAGCATACAAGCTTTGGTATCCTATGGAAAATTGCTAATGCTTCTATATGTGAGATTGGTCATATGTAAAGATAAGGGCTCCCATAGCTTGATATACTTCCTATAACTTGAAGTTATAGTACGTACAAAGCATATGAGTGTTTCCTCTAATATTCATCCTTATGACCTATGTAGAACATCAGTGGTGCTTTCTCAAATTCAACGGTTAAATAGGGTCCTCATAAATGCAATATCTATATTAAGCATAAAATTAAAGAGAATGACTTGAGTTCAATTCCGATTTCCAAATTTACATTCGGTGTTTATCTAAAAACTTTTTAATTTTAAGTTTGTGAAAACTTTAATTAAAAAGTAAGATCCCTAGCGGAGTCGCAATTGCGAGCGGGCGCGTTAAAAATCAATATGCCTATGAAGTGCATCGAGGCTTTTTATTCAAAATATATTTTGAGGTTCGATGGAGTCGCCACCCTGATAAGATGTAATCGGGAAATTAGGCATAGCTGAACTGGATGAAGCCACCATGTAAATATGAGAGATTCTGAGTTCGGGTTGAATCATTTACTAACTTGGAAATTGGAACTAAAA
>CAOJCR012334563.1:0-13500 GCA_948330485.1 Euphorbia neoarborescens | reverse complement strand
TAATATGTTTTTTGATATTTGAGTTTGGTTTTCAATTGAATGTTTGATTCATTCGAATTTCTTATGGTTTTAAACGGATTTGTTAAGTAAATAAGACTTTATAAATGAGTTTTGTTTGTTTTAAACGTTAACCACTTACTGAGATTTTTCGAATCTCGCTGTTTTAGTTTTAAAACATTTTTCAGGAAAGGAGCCATAGCATAGCTCATGGGACGTGTGGGAGGCTGGTCGAAGGTAAAGGTCGAGCCACTGCAAAAGTTGTCGATAGGTGTCAGTTCTTATAGCTTCCGCTGTATTACTCCATTTTCCTCTTAAGTGATGTTTTGTATCAAAGATTTATTTATCATAAAGATAAAGATTTTGATTTAAACTTGTGTTTTATCTAAGTTCCTTCGGTTATGAGAAGGAATTCTTGTTGGATTGTAAATCCAACTTCTGGATTTTATTGTTTTAAAGTTTTTCCTTCCTCCCTGTGAAGCACTTCCTCGGCACTGTCAGGTGTCGAGGCGACGTCTCACAAGTGACACTCGATCTCCGGGGCTATACGGGGGCGGGGTGTTACATGTAGGCCCGAATTTTGTGGAACCAGATGGAATATGCCTGTTGTAACTTTCCTTACCGGGGAATTCAATCTGAGGCACCCAAGGATCTAGTTCGGCAATAAGGACTCGACTCGATGCCTTCTTATCTGGTACAGGGATATTCTACTCGGGTAGGTTGAAAGTAAAGCTAAACTGCCTAAGCTACCATCTGGCCACACAGTTTAAAGTCACAAAGGAACTAAAAAGGGGACCCGCATGAAGCAAATGGAATTATAACTGACTGAACATGTGTAACAGGCAAGAAAAGCCCATCCTTAGACGCATGCCAAATATAGAAAGAAATAATGATAGCCTTTTCCTGACATGGGACCTACTTTCACCAACTTGGAAAGGCCACCATTACCTAAGCCTGACATAGATGGGATAAATCTCCTACTTTAGGGGATTTGGCGAAAAAGTCATCTACTGCCTTACCTTTGATTAGACATCTACTTTTTTAGGGTATATAAACTTCAAGTTAAGATTTTTAGGAGCGATCATTCATTGTTTCTTTTACATAGAGTATCAGAAACCTTTTTAGGAGGCTCTTCTCCATCTTCATCTTCTTTGTTCTTCTTTACCACTCCACCTTCTCCAGTTGATTATATTCTACCTTCCTCCATCCCTCTCTGTAGATACAGCATCATATGATCATCTTTAGCATCAAGAGGAGGACATAACTTTTAGTTTGCCTTTCTTTGCTCCTTTTCTCTTTTGGTTGTTGTAGTTTTGTTTTATGACTGTCTTTGTGATTTTTCTTTAAACCATGTGTAACTAACTCATCGTGTGGGTGATATTAATTTGACTATGGTTTTTTAGCATTTATAGATGTAGGTTCTTTTTAAGAGTATATGTTGATTGGATTTCATGTGTTAATATTTCGTGATAATATGGCCTAGCCAACCATATTATTTGTAATGATTTACTGGTTTCAACAAGAGTGTGAGCTGGTAATAGATCAACATAATAGAATCTCAAGATTTCGAGAAGGTTAGAGATAATGCTTCTTCACTCCTGAATGGTTAATGGAGAAACTGTGCTTAATGCACATTAGCCGAACGGCTAGGTATGGTGAGAGTCAAGCCTAAAAGACTCAGTTAAATAAGGGTAATCATCCCAAAAATAGGTTTTTATCCGTCTAATCCACCATCAATCAACATGTATGCATTTTTCAGCATCTATGATGTTCATAACCGTTGTTCGACCGGATATCACCCATGAATTTCCCTATTTATTTTCTTCACTTCACACGCTGAGCACTACCTAAAAAGTTTCCCTGATTTCAGCATTTTATTTTGTACACAGTCTTTTTCTTCTTTTGACCGAATGACTCATACCATTCGTCACACACTAACACTTATTATAGATTTATACATGCCGAAGTCCCTGTGTTCATCCTTGGATTATCTAAGTCGTAGACTAGGTGGACCTCAAGTAAAATTATTATAAATTTAGAACGACCAGAGTTTTGGCGCACTGCCGACGAAGATAGTTTATGTGCCCGGATCTATTTTCAATTTTAAATGTTTTATCTCTTTTCCTTGTTTGAGTTTGTTACCGACTGTTGACCTTTCAATTTTTATTCTTGTTTTTCTTTTTCTTTGAATCTGTTGACTACTATCTCTTGAAATTTTCATGCGTAGATCACAAACCAATCAAGACTTTAGTACCTTTTGATCCAGAAATTGAAGTGACTTTGTGGAATTTGCAAAGGGAACAATAAGAGTGAGAAACCCATGTCTTTTAGTGCCATAACGTAGACCATCTGCCCAGAGCAGAGTAACATCCAACTGAAGAAATGGATACACCACCCAAGAGAACTATGGCTGACTATGCCATGCCAGCAGTAAGAGCTAATTTGGGAGCAATTGTTATACCTCCAGTGGTAGAAGGATATTTTAAGATCAAGGCAAGTACTATTTCTATGGTGCAACACAATACTTTTCATGGCAGACCGGGTGAGAATCCTTACTCTTACCTTGCAAATTTTTACATTGTGTGTGAAACTTTCCGTATCGCCAGAGTATCCGAGGATATGATCAAGTTGCGGATTTTCCCTTTTTCGTTGATGGATGATTCACAGACATGGTTACGAAGCCTCCCACCCTTTCTATTACCACTTGGGAGTAGCTGAAACAAGCCTTCCTTCACAAATACTTCCCGCCACATAAGACTTCGAGACTAAGAAATGCCATTACAAGCTTAGGCAGTGAAGGGGGGAGTTATTATACACCTCAGAGGAGAGATTCAAGAACCTGCAAAGGCAATGCCCTCATCACAACATGGAAAATTGGCATCTTATGCAAGTTTTCTATAGGAGTATATCTGAAGAAGACAGAAATATGCTGAATGATGGCGCCAGTGGGAAATGGATGACCATGTCTCCAGAAGAATGTATGGAACTGGTTGAGGAGTTAGCTTCTCAAAGTTTTTACGGGGATGAATCTTTGAGAGATGTTGGTAGAGGAAGAGGAGTTTTAGATTTGGATTCTATGCACATGTTCGGTGCCTAGATTGAAGCTTTAATTAAGGCGCTTGGGAAACAATCCATAGAGAAAGTTAACCGAGTGTCCAATCCATTGAGTGCTTGTAGAATGTGTGGAGGTCCTCATGCCTATAAAGAGTGCCCATTGAGCATGAGAGAAGATGTCAATTTTCTTCAGGGGCACCCAAATAAATGGATCCCTCATAGGAATTACAATTCATGGCGGCCTTAGTACTAACATCCAGGTTTCTCATAGTCCAATCAATCATCCACCCTCAATCTACCTCAACAAAATAAACCACCCAATCCACCTAGATTTCATCCCAGAGGAACATATGCCCCATCTTCTGTACCAAGGTTCCTATTCAGCAATATCAAATGCCTCAACAACAGTATAAGCAACCGCCTTCGCAAGCACCCCTAACAAAAGATTATCTAAGGAGCTTAGTAGACACATTCATTCAGGGATAGCTAGATGTTAATGCCTATGCTAAAAATAGAATGGCAAGGATAGAAAGTAAAATAGATCAACTTTTAGCTCACAACAAATTCATTGAGAATCTAATTGCCTATAAAGCAAGCTCATCCAATACAAGAAACTATAGGTAATTTTCGAGTCAAGGTGAGCCGTCTACCAAGGACTGTAGTGCTATTACTTTGCGGTGTGACAAAGAAGTTGAGATCCCAATGACCTAACCACCTAAGAAGGATAAAGCTAAAGGAAAGCAGGTACGAGAAAAAGAACCGGGTCAGGCACAAGCATCTATCCTAGCACCAACAAAAGAAGCCGAACTTCCCAAAACTAATAAATCACAAAGACCCGGTCCAAACAACACTGAGGTAGACCTTTCTACTGTACCTTTTCCATAAAAATTGATCAAAAACAAATTGGATAAACAATATGGAAAATTTTTAGACTACATGGAGGAAATTACTATAACTCTACCATTCTTTAATGTATTACGTGATATGCCTTTATGGGGTAAATTTCTCAAAGATATTATAAATCAAAAAGACAAGATTATGATTTAGGAGCTAGTGTGAGCCTTATACCATATTCTATCTTTAAAAATTCAGGCATAGGTGAGCTCAAGCCACAAAAGTTGTTTTATCCATGGCCAATAAAAGTCTTAAGTACCCCTTTGGAATTGTAGAAGATGTACCAACCCGAGTGGGAAAATTTGTGTTTCCTGTTGACTTCATTATAATGGATACGGAGGTAGATCAGGATATCCTTATTTTGTTTGGCCGCCCATTCTTAGCTACTGTTGGCACCATCATTGACATTTGGAAAGGTAAAATCTCTCTGGAAGTAGACAATGAGACCATAGAGTTTGATGTGCATAAGACCATGCAAAAGACCATTCCCTTTGAGAATATATGAAGGATTGACATCCCTGATGTCATTGGATCTTGTATGCATGATATGCTTAATTTTTATTTGAATAGAGATCCTATGCATGCTACTTTATCCAAAAGTGATGGTCTTGAACATGAGAATTTTGAACCTATGGAATGTTCCAAAATATTGGATGCTTCCTCATATGACCCTAGAAATAGAACCTTGAGAAATAAGCCTTTAGGGAGAGAGGACAATTCGAAGCCCTCACCCGAGCCAAGTGAATCTTAAATAGAGCTTAAGCCCCTTCACACCAATCATAAGTATTCCCACATCGACTAAAATGGTACTAAGCCCATGACTTAAAGGGTCTAAGTCCCTCATTGTGCATGCATCACATTCATCTAGAAGAGGTTAGTAGGCTATTTATTGAACCTTAAAGACGGCACAGTCCATCTTTGAAGGAGGTAGTGAGGAAAGAAGTCATTAAACTTCTTGATAATGGAATCATTTATGTCATAAGTGATAGTGAGTAGGTCATTCCTGTCCAGGTTATCCCTAAGAAAGGAGGCATCACTGTTGTTTCGAACAAATCCAATGATCTGGTGCCTACCCGAACTGTCACTGGGTGGAGAATGTTTATAGATTATAGGCATCTGAACAAAGCCGCTAGGAAGGATCATTTCCCCTTTCCATTCATTGACCAAGTGCTTGAACACCTTACAAAATTTAATTTGTTCTGTTATCTGGATGGTTTAAGTGGTTTTTATCAAATCCCTATCCATCCGGATGACCAAGCCAAGACTACTTTCACATGCCCTTACGACACCTTTGCTTTTAGAAGGATACCATTCGGTCTATGTAATGCCCCCACCACATTTCAATGCTGTATGTTTAGTATTTTTACTGATTTGATTGATGATTGTGTGGAGGTGTTCATGGAAGATTTTAGCTTATACAATGATACCAAGAAGGTATTGTCTTAGGCCATCTGGTATCAAGCAAGGGAATTCAAGTGGACAGAGCCAAATTGAAAGTGATTGAGAACCTACCGCCCCTAACTTATGTCAAAGATGTGAGGAGTTTCCTCGGGCATGCTGGTTTCTACAGGCAGTTCATTAAAGACTTTTCGAAGATTGCCAAACCATTGTGCAATCTTCTTGAGAAGGAAATTATTTTTGAATTTGATAGAACTTGTCTCTCGATGTTTAACCTGCTTAAAAATTCCCTTATCTCAGTGCCTATTTTCCAGCTGCCCCAGTGGGACCTCCATTTTGAGATTATTTTTTATGCATCCAACCATGTAGTAGGAGCAATCTTAGGACAAAGAGTGGAAGGCAGCCATACGTAATTTATTATAACAGCAAGCTTCTAGAAAGTGCTAAAATCAATTACACCACCACCAAGAAAGAACTTCTGGAGATTGTATATTCCTTTGATAAATTTTGTTATTAGTTGGTGGGATAAAAGGTGATAGTTTTTTCGGATCATACAGCTTTGAAGTACTTGTTCAGAAAGAAGGATGCCAAGCTACGGCTCATACGATGGATGATGCTTCTCTAAGAGTTCGACTGGGAGATCTGGGAAAGGAAAAGGAGTGAGAATTCAGTGGCAGATCATTTATCTTGACTCAATCCAAAAGAGATGAAAATTCGGGATGATTAGATCTCAATTCGGGATGAATTCATAGGAGAAAATGTGATTACAGTATATACAAAAGAAACTCAGTCAGCTATTGGAGATCCACCCCGGTATGCGGATTACGTAAACTACTTGGTTAGTGGGGTGCTTCCGCCGGATCTAGATCACAGGCAGAAAAAGAGGTTCCTACTTGATGTCAGGTTTTATTATTGGGACAAAACTCTTCTATTCAAGAGATCTGGTGATGGGTTAACAAGTAGATGCCTCTCCGAAGATGAAGTCTGAGACGTATTATCTCACTGCCATGAACTGAGTGTGGAGGGGCATCACAATGCTCAAAAGATAGCCACAAAAGTTCTTCAGTGTGGGTTTTGGTGGTTGAATCTATTAAGAGACACATGGAATTTTATGTTAAATTGCAATAAGTGCCAAAGAACAGGGAATATTTCTCGACGGAATGAAATGCCTCAAAGTAGTATCCTTGAAGTAGAATCTTTGATGTTTAGGGCATTGACTTCATAAGACCCTTCCCATCTTCTATGGGGAATAAGTATATACTGGTGATGGTGGACTATGTGAGAAAATGGGTTGAACGTATTGCATCAGTCACCAATAATTCAAGGGTCATACGTAGGATGTTGAAGAAAATCGTATTCCCTCAGTTTGGGACTCTGAAAGCACTAATCAGTGATGGAGGAACTCATTTTTGCAACCGAGTCATTGAACCTCTTCTGAAGAAATATAGGGTAACTCATCAGATTGCTACTCCCTACAACCCTCAGTGCAGTGGCCAAGTAGAGGTCAGTAATTGGGAACTGAAATGGATACTCGAGAAGATGTTATGCTCATCATGGAAAGACTAGGCTCTGAATCTAGATAATGCTTTATGGACGTACCAGACTACATTCAAGACCCCCATTGGACTTACACCGTATCACCTTGTGTATGGAAAATCCTCTTACCTCCCGGTGGAATTACAACACAAGGCTTATTGGGCTACAAGACCATCAAACTATGACCTCGAACAAGCCAAAAAGAAGAGACTCCTCTAATTGAATGAACTCAATGAGTAAGAAGAAATGCTTATGAGAACGCTAGGCTATATAAGGAATAGACTAAAGCTTGGCATGATAAACACATTGTCAAGAAAGAGTTTAAGATTGGACAACTGGTCCTCCTACATAACTCCTGTCTCAAGCTCTTTCCCGAGAAGCTGAAGTCGAAGTGGTCCGGTCCTTTCCAAATCACAAGCATTTTTCCTTACGGGATAGTCGAATTGAAAAATGATAATGGTGAGAAGTTCAAAGTAAATGGACATTGATACAAGCCATATCTTCTGGGAGATTCGGGTGGTGCAGAATTCTCAATTCCTCTTGCCCCCTCTCTTCTTGATGTCCGAATACTAGCCCAACTGACATCCGGCCTCCCGCCCACCATAACAGCCTCCCACTCAAACCAAACCTAACTCTGTATATATTTATATATGTTGTTTATTCTTAATCTTATTATTATTTTGTCTTTCTTCAAATTATTAGCAAACGCCCCGGTCCCACACCTGACCCTCCTGCTTCACTCAAGATGACCGTATCAACCCATCTTCCCACCTACAACTGCCCGCCAACCAAATTCCATCTGGCATCCAGGGAGCTTTCTTTTCCTTAAATCTTTTCCCTTTCCCCTTCAACTTTTATTTGCTTTCTTTGTTTCTCATTGCACTTTGAGGATAAAGTGTTATTTAAGTGTGGAGGTAGCTAGTGCTTATTCTGTAGGTTGGGTTAAACTTTCGAAAAAAAATTTATGCTAAGGAATTTAGGTGGTTGATTGTATGATCATCATTTTGAATTGTTGTGTGTTGCAAATAAGTTAATTTATGGCATCATGACTGTCATAGTTCAAAATTTGAATCTACTTTGAATGTGGGGACTTACTTAACTCCTAAATCAATATGCCATGTCAAGCTGGATCGGGTATATTTTTGGCCGGATGGCAAGAAGTTTAGCTCCTGCTATATGTGGTTTCTATAGCACAACAATAAAAGTGGACCAAGTGTTATATGTTTTCGTCAAATAAGGGATGACCAACTTGTCAACCCCCTTAGATGAACACAATGGGAGATTTATAATTAGAACCTTACAGAAAGAATGCAAACTGAATATCAGCCATAACTAATCTAAATAAGAGTCTATCTTAGCCAAAGAAAGTAGAGATCTTAGATCTAGATTAGGATTAAGTGTGCATCAAGCCACATTAGATTTTGATTTTCAATTTGAAAAAAAGGAAAAAAAAGGACCTAGGAATAAGTGTGAATATCCGCATTAGAATTACCCACAAGCTAAAAGCGCTCATAGGTTGCTCTCTACAATATAGTGTTAAGTAGACTCCCAAAATCACTAAATATGGCTATAAAATAGGATTGTATTCCCACCATAAAGTTCCCCTTGTAAATCTCTCATAACATAAGTCTCACTTCAGCTATTGGGTTTGGCCTAGTCCATCCGCCTATACCCTCTCAGTTTTGGTATTGACATCTAATCATAAATAGGGGTTTTTTGGTCCACTCTTCACTACCGGATTAGGAGGATGCTCTATGACTCTCATTTTCCTCTCATAACTTACATGCAATACTCATACATCCGAACCTGCTCAGCACTATTCGTTCTCCTTACTCAGGGATGAGCAAGGACCAAGTGTGGGGGAATTTGATAACATGCAACTAGAACCCTATTTTCCTAACATAAATGTCTCATCCTTACATGCTTTCATGATTCACTTACATCATTTTAATTCAATTCCCTCCCCTTTCTGTCCAAAAGCACCATACTTAGGCTAGAATTGTAAAAAAAACACCTTTATTTCAATATTATGGTTGCTTGTGCTTAATTTTAGTGTTCTTTTATGGAAAATCTTATCGGGAAGTATTTGATGTAGGTATTCGGAGTTTTTCACTCCCGCCCGAGAAAGGATATGGGCCCAGATGATGTGGAACCAAATGGCATCTGCCCATTGGAACTTTCCTTACCGAGGAGAATTCAGTCTTAAGTGGCCCAAGGATCCGGTTCGAAAACAAGGACTAGAGTTGATGCCTTCTTATCCGGTATAGGGATATTCTACTCAGGGCGGATTAAAAGCTAAGCTAGCCTGCCTGAAATTCCATTCGACCAGACAGTTGAAAGCCATAAAGGAACTAATGGAGGGACCCACATGAAGCAAATGGAATCATAACTAACTGGACCTATGTAATAGGAAAGAAAATCCCATCCTTGGATGCATGCCAAATATGGAAAGAAATGATGATAGCCTTTTCCTGACATGGGGCCCACTTTCACCAACTTGGAAAGGCCATCATTACCTAAGCCTGAAATAGATGCTCTTGCTTTAAGGGATTTGGCAGAAAAGTCATCTACTGCCTTACCTTTGATTGGACATCTACTTTTTGAGGGTATATAAACTTCAAGTTAAGATTATTAGGAGGGATCATTCATTATTTATTTTACATAGAGTAGCAGAAACCTTTTTGGGAGGGTCTTCTCCATCTTCATCTTCTTCGTTCTTCTTCACCACTCCACCTTCTCCAGTTGATCATATTCTACCTTCCTCCATCTTTCCCTATAGATACAATATCATCTGATTATCTTCAGCATCAAGAGGAGGACGTATCTTTTTGTTTTACTTTCTTTGCTCCTTTTTCTCTCTTGTTTGCTATAGTTTTCATTTATGACTGTCTTTGTGATTTTTCTTTCAACCATGTGTAACTAACTCCCCGTGTGGGTGATATTCATTTGACTATGGTTTTTGAGCATTTATAGTTGTTGATTCTTTTTAAGAGTATACGTTGATTGGATTTCCTGTGTTAATATTTCGTGATAATATGGCCTGGATAATAGTATTATTTGCAATTATTTACTGGTTTTCACGAGAGTGTGAGCTGTTAATAGATCACCATAGTGGAATCTCAAGATTTTGAGAAGGTTAGAGATAATGCTTCTTGACTCCTGAATGGTTAATGGAGAAAATGTGCTTAATACACATTAGCCGAGCGCTTAGGTACGGTGAGAGTCAAGCCTAAAAGACTCTGTTAAATAAGGGTAATCATCCTGGAGATAGGTTTTTATCCATCTAATCCACCATCAATCAGTATATATGCATTTTTCAGCATCTACGATGTTCATGACTATTATTCAATCGGATATCACCCTTGCATTTCCTTATTTGTTTTCTTCACTTCACACGCTGAGCACTACACAAAAAGTTTCCCTCATTTCCGCATTTTATTTTGTATTCGGTCTTTTCCTTCTTTTAACCAAATGACTCATACCATTCATCACACACTTGCACTTATTACTGATTTATACACGCTGAAGTCCCTGTGTTCGACCTTGGGTTACCTGAGTCGTAGATCGGTTGGATCTCATGTAAAATTATTGTAAATTTGGAACGACCAATAAAAATTTTAGACAGATCAATGACAAGTCCTATTATAGATGGAATTTTCACAGCAATAAAGAAAATATTCAATTCTTAACATTTATTGCTATAAACCGATCAAGAACCTCAGAGACTAGCAGAAAATGGCGACTATTTTATTTCCAAAAAATTTCAATAGAAACTAGATTATAAAGCATATGAAAAAAAATGCAACTTAAATCCAATTAGCTTACAGAATTGATCTTTCCAACTACATATTTATCATCAGTCAGTAGAAACAAAGAACAAAAAATAGCATGTATATGGGCAATAATTTCAATTTCCGTTGAGCAGATCAACTAAAATAGAAACAAAAAAAGCATGTATATAGGTAATAATTTCAATTTCAACATTAACATAATCCAACACTAAGCTTCTCATTACTCCCGAACCAACGCTACAACTCCCAAAAGCTCAAATACAAGCCAATCCAAAATATAGGCAACAATTAAGTAAGCATGAGGACAGAGATTTCCATTGACCAGATTACTATAATAGAAACAAAATTTATATGAATACTCTTAAAATGGTACCTACACATCGGAAGCTTTTCTAGTTTTGAGAAATAAAGTGTTCATAAAAGCACTATATTTCCCCGAACAGTTATCAAGCATCTCATTCCTATAATACTGCTGCATCTGATAAACTGGAGCTTCACACAATAAATTTTCAAATAAACTAAATTGAAAGAAAAAAAAAGGTGGAAAGATCAATAAATCTTCTTAAACGTTCAAGGAAAAAAGTTGCTATCAAAATCATGTTCTTTTTATGAGGAAGGATGTTGTATTACCTAGTTGAGTAAAAGTTCATTTATACACAAGATACTTGACTACTTAACAAATGTCAATAACTAAGTTAAAGGTTACACTACCAAAAACATACTAGGAAGACAAAGCATAATCAATTCAACAGTTACAGAAAAAAATAATAAAATGGGTTTCAAACTGTTACTCTTCCTTTAGAAGAGAAAAAATACAACAAAAACCATTACCAGAGATTGAGAAGCCATTGGTGAAACTAAAAATGAAAAAATTGACATAAAATTCAAACTGTAACCCAAAACAGCTAAAAGACCGTAACCCAAAAGAAAAAAGGGGGAAAGGGCTGTACCTCGAATTTGGCCTCTTACTTAATGGCAACCCAAATTGGATCACCCAAATCATCAAAATATAAAAGGGAATCGAATCGACGTTTCAAAACTCCTATTGCATAAATAGGAAACACATTTTCAAATGGGAAAGTTGGAGAATTATTGGATTCTCCTTCTCTAATTTCTTCTGCCTCATTGATAGATAAGCATGTAGAGAGAATTATAGAAGCTCTCATCACTTAAACAAGCTATTAAAGGGGGGAGGGGGGAATAATGAAAAAAGGAAATTCAAACTTTGGTGAAGTTGATGGATTTATAGGAGAAAGAGAAGCATGAATAGGCATAAAAAGAGGTGCAAAATGGTTTAGAATTGAGAAGTGGTGGTGGCGGAGCATAAGCAAAGCAAAGAAGGTGGAGTTGTGGGAATGAAGGAGCTATGGAGATAAGAGAGGGATGTACAAAGGAAAGAGAAGAGAGTGGCAAGGATATGATTAATAGGTTTTCAGTATACTACACATAACTCTTCAATATGTCACACAAGTATAAGGTTCATACACCCTTAAATTTACAGAATGGAGCAACACATAAATTATCCTCCAAATGTATCTTTTAGTGGAAAATAGGCATGATAAACATAACATACATTATAAGTGCACTAGTAAGGAAAATACATTTACATTTTTTCTAGATCCAACGGTAAAACTAATTGTTGTGCTAAGTAAATCATCAATACCACTAGCTCCCCTATTTCCAGTGACACGAAAAGTGTTTGTGCTTCATAGGAATGTAGTGATAAAAAATAAAAAAGCTCTAGACCCAGTTATATCTTTTATTGACACAGCAATCAATTGTCTTCCTTTATGGTCCAAAATGCATCACACATGAATAAAAAAGTAAAGAAAAAAACAACCAGTATCAATATCACCTTTTCCTGTGGAATGATCTTTGAAGCAAGTCTTATTACAGCATCATTGGAGTCAAAGCCTACAATTGCATCAAGAACATAAACTACATCCCTTACAGTCCTTCATATTGGCCTATTCTATCCCAAATGTCACAGATCAATTCTCAGTCAACTTATAGCACTTCAACCATAAAAATAAAGAATATTCACACTTTCTTATAGCAGACCTCTATAATTTAGAAATGAAAAGAAAAAGAAAGATTCATATTTTAAATAGGTATTCTAAGATCCATTTATAATGCTGCAATAGAGATCAAACTCAACACCTTTAAGAGGATAGTGGAACTTACTGGTGGCGATTTTTCGTACGTATGATTATGGTTTAGATTAGCATGCAAATATACATGTTTATTAAGTCCAATTTAAGAATAAATTGCACACTACCGCAAGTATATGGATCGCTCTAGTAGTATAAAATAGATTTCTTAAATCTGAGTATCGAATCCCACGAGGAAAGCATGAGTCGCAGTAGAATTATAACTAGTTACACTGTTTATGAAATTCATAATGAGTTTAAAAATGGTGAACACTTCGAACATAGCTTCCCAACTCATTTCCAAAGTCAAAAGCAATATCTCAATTCAACCCTTAACACATTTGAATCACATAAGTACAAGATTATATGTCAAAAGATTTTCTGACTCTTTTCTTTAAAATCACTCAAAATCACATATTGATTCTTATGCATGGCATATAAAAGTCATTCTTTGAATATTCCAATGACAAATATGAAGTTGGTGATGATTAACTCAACTAAACTCATATAGTAAAGGGATTAACACTGAATATATTCTTTGATTATTACATTACATGCATAATCAGTCAAATTTACTGCATTTAACCAACATGCATAACATTAATACTTTAATGTGCAATAAAGCATCAAACTCAGTCCAAAATCCATACATAATAGGTATGATTAACTTATATCATGCA
>CAOJCR012334190.1:0-11693 GCA_948330485.1 Euphorbia neoarborescens | reverse complement strand
ATTTTTTGGAAAATGTTTTACCCCCTACAAAACTAACCTAATATTTTCCTCTTTTCACCATATATTTTCCGTTGACTAACCATATATTTTCCGTTGACTTATTTTCCATTGCAAACAAACAGAAGAAAATCAGGAAAATATTTTCCTGCATAATATTTTCCTGTAAACAAACGGGGCCTAGGTTACTACCAAAGTTACTACAATTTTATTTTATTTTATTTTGTTGATAGAGGAACCAGTAGAGAACTTGTTCATTATGATAGTTAGAATTTCTTTTGTGAACAGTTACATGTTAAATCTTGGATTTACTACACAGTGCTTCTTTTATGAATTATTTTGAATCATTTTGAAATTTATAATTACTCTTTTTGCTTCGGATTGAATATTCGATAGTTTTAATATTATTTTATTTTTTATTTTTATTTTGAAATCCTTATCTCCGTGAAAATCCCTCGTTAAGAATTTGGAGCCAGCAGTAGAAAATCTCCAAAAAAAAAAAAATTCAGAAAATGGAATGGAGGTACCTACTTTCGCTCTTACCCGATGAGATTACATCCCCAACAATGAACACAGGAACTCCTCAGATATTATAATTTTAACCACAAATTTATTCTATGAATTTCAGTATAGATTATAAACCAAAGAAATTCTTTAGCTACGTCTTACTTCCAATTTAACCTTAATTTAACTGGCAGATTAATGCATCTTTTAGTTCATTTTAACATCAGCTCAAACACAACCAATTCACTTCAGTTCTAAATGCCAAACATCATGAAAATTTTGTTTCTTTATGGCGTATTTAGTTCTATTGTTGGTTGCTGGCTATCAGTCAGTAAGTTACTTGGGACCAGACCTGCTCATGGGAGAGAGTGGACCAGATCAGGTGAGCTACCATAGCCCAACACTTGAAGGGTGTGACCAAGTACAGCCAGCAATTGATAGTTCTCGGGTTCAGGCTAGGCTGGGGTATGAATTTGAAATCCAGGCCCAAGCCAGCCCATTTGTTGATTGAGAGCATCTCAGGAACAAATTATCAAGCTAACACTATTGCTGACAAATCCACTTATTTAACCAAACACAATATTCCTCCCAATGGAACAAGTCCAGTACTTCACCATATGACAAAAAAGTCTTACATCAATACCTTTTTCAGAAAAAAGAACACTTGGTGCTGGATTTCCTATTGCCTACTTTAGCCCCATACATATTTTATTAAAGCATTCTTTTCAAGCCCTTAAAGAAACAAATAACTCACAACAGCTAGATGGGCTTTAACCCATTTATTGTCAAAAGGAAAAATGAAATGCAGCTTCTGTTATTACCATCAAACTTGCAAATGCTTGATGGCAGTCTGTACATCCTTGTCTCCCCTCCCACTGCAGTTGATTACTACCTTAGCTCCATCAGGGAGTGTTGGGCAGAGTTTCTCCAAATAAGCCAATGCATGAGATGTCTCCAAAGCAGGGATTATGCCCTCTAATCTTGATAGTCTCTTGAATGCTGCAGTAACATGGTAACAGAATTGTTCATAAAGATTTCAAATTTCTAAATACTGATTATTTTTAATTTACAAAAGGAGCAACACCTGCATTGCAAGCACAGAATAACTAAACATGAAACGAGAAGCTCAACATATACCTATTAAAAAAAAAAAACACTAGTACTTTTTTACTCTATGGATAGGGTAATGTTATTTAACTGATCTGTTTATTTCCTCCAAAACTGAAAAATGATGAAAGCTGGGGGATGCAAATGCTAGAAAATCTTTTGTTTTTATTACCTTCGAGCGCTTCCTCATCCGTAACGCAGTAGTATTCAGCACGTCCTTTCTCTTTCAGAAAACTGTGCTCAGGCCCAACACCAGGATAATCCAACCTGCACAAAACAAATAAAACATCAAATGTAACATGAAAAAGATTTAGAGAACCCTCGTCAATATCCAATTTGGAAATGGTTAAAGTCCTTACCCTGCGCTGATAGAATGAGGCTCAATAATTTGTCCATCATCATCTTGTAATAAGTAGCTCATAGCTCCGTGCAAGACTCCAACTTCTCCTCTGGTCAAAGTTGCAGCATGTTTGCCGCTATCCAAGCCTAAACCAGCAGCCTCCACACCTATCAATCTAACATCTGCGTCCTTCACGAAATCATCAAAGAGCCCCATGGCATTTGAACCTCCACCAACACATGCAACTAGCACATCTGGCTTTCCACCCCACTTTTCAATTGCTTGTTTTCTTGTTTCAATACCAATAACTCTATGGAACTCCCTAACCATCATAGGATATGGATGCGGCCCAGCTACGGATCCCAAAATGTAATGGGTTGTCTCCACATTAGTTACCCAATCCCTTATAGCTTCTGATGTAGCATCCTTCAGTGTCGCTGTCCCAGAATGAACTGCCCTTACCTCAGCTCCAAGAAGCCTCATCCTAAAAACATTAAGTGATTGTCGCTCCATATCTTGAGCACCCATATAAATGACGCACTGCAACCCAAACCTTGCACAGACTGTAGCAGTTGCTACTCCATGCTGACCAGCCCCAGTTTCAGCTATAATACGCTCCTTACCCAAACGCTTTGCAAGCAAAACTTGTCCCATGGCGTTATTGATCTTATGAGCACCAGTGTGGTTAAGATCTTCCCTCTTGAGGTAAATATGAGGTCCTTCACCATTAGGGCGTCTATAATGCTCTGTCAGCCGTTCAGCAAAGTAAAGCGGAGTTTCCCTACCAACGTAGTCTTTCAAAATACCAGCTAGTTCTTTCTGCAAGATATACATTACAACACAATTTGATAGATCGCAGTATACCAATCCGAAAAGAACAGATCCCAGTAACAGTAATGAACTTCTTCACATAATTTTTTGAAAACCCCGGCATGAATCATCAAACAGTCAGCAGCAAAAGAAGAAAGAGGGAACTACCATGATTACTATGAGCTTTTCTTTTATGACTTTTTAGGTAAATTTGACAAGTATATACCAATTTGTGAATACAGAATGCCGATTAAGTTAATAATACAGTTGAACATCATAGAAATTCAGTAACTAATAAACCCAATATGATAAATCAAATCAATCCAGTATCTACATGGAGAAAAAAAAAAGCATAATGGAAATGAAATGGAAATCGCATTAAAATGTAATGGGACAGCCTTAACCGAAATGAAAAACGCCACCACCCAACGACACAGAACAACCGCATGGTAACCAGAGGGAAGAAACATTCAATTACAACAACGCATGAAAAAAATTAACAAGGAAGGAAGGGGAAAATTACAAAGACAAAAACGAACCTGAAACTCAACGTCATCCTTGAGGGCATTAAAGGCAGACTCGAGCTCAGTAAGAGCATACATTAACGTTTCAGGGACATATTTGCCACCGAATTTACCGAAACGACCAAAAGAATCAGGGCGCTGCCACAAGGCGGGGTCAGACTCCTTGTCCTCCATTTTCACAGCTGGCTCCCGGGTCAAAGTGCAGGAGACAGAAAGCCTAGACAAAGAAGAAGAATTGGAGAGGCAAGATGCAAAGAAACCGATAGGCAATTGAGAAGAGGAGTAATGCTTGGAGGAAGAAATGTGAGGTCTGCAAGGAGAAGTTGGGGTGGTAAGTGTGGAGGCAGCCATTAGGGATTCAATTTGTTTGATGTTTGTATTATTTAAATTGTCGGAAATTGAGAATTTTATAGTTCTGAAGGCACGTGAGGTAGGTGATGCCCGGTACCCTCCCTTTTTGTTTGTATTGTATTTTCTTGTGGCTGACGTGGCAGTTCAATGGCCTGGCCAACTTACCAAACCGGAAAATGACCAGCGAATGTCTTAGGCCCAGTTTGGCATTGCTGTTGCCAAAAGCTAGGAAAGCTAGGAAAGTTGGGAAAGCTGCTTTCACAAAAAGCAGCAAATTATAGCTTCTCCAAAAAGCAGCTTTCCCATCTTTCCCAGCTTTTAAGGAAAGCAGCTTTACATTTATCAAACGCTCTTCTCAAAAAAACAACTTTTACAACTTTTTCAGTTTTTAAAGAAATCAACTTTGCATTTACCAAACGCTGCTTTTAGAGAAAGCAGGTGGGAAAGCTGGGAAAGCAGGTGGGAAAGCAATGCCAAACTGGCCCTTAGAATATATGAAAAATTATACTCCCTCCATTCTAAAATATAAGTCATTTTACAATTTTCATCAAAACCAATAAAACATTAATTAGACTATACTAAAGACTAATTTATCCTTGTACCTCTCTCCTAAAACTCTATTTTCCATGCAAATTCTATTCAATATTGATTATCTCTCCTACTTTAAATAAGAGTAAACATGACAAAATTTACATTGGTAACATAAAACGACATATAAAAAAGAGCAACATAAAAACTCTAAAGTGACTTATATTTCAGAATAGAGGGAGTACAATATATTCATCGCACAGATAGTTTTGATGGGGTGAAATTAATATAATTTTATTATTTTATTTTAATAAATAAATATATATTATATTGATGTGAAATATTAAATTTTTATTAGTCTCACTCTATAAAATATATGGTATAATTTCTTATAATAAGTAATGTAACAAATTTTTTGACTGAAATTAATTTTGAATTTTAAACGGATTAGGAAATTAAAATCATATTTATTAAAATGAATCGATATTAACGTTCAATTAATTGAGTTAGTCTGCCAACACACCTAGTGTAATAAATTGATTACACCAATAGGTGACCAAATTGGGATTAGGCTAGTGGTGCCAACACATGCTAATTCTGCAATTTTATCCACATTTCCTTTTATAGGCCATCACCACCTTTGCTTTCTTTCTTCTTTAGGAAATGTTGGGTAGATAGATGAAGCCAAATAAGCTGGTCAATTTTCGTATCCATTGTGTGGATCCTAGTAAGGGGCCAAAATTAAATAAGAGGAGAGTGAATTGACTTTTTAAAAATTTTAGTCCTACTGAATAGCTCAGTATGACTGAGAGATAAAATAAAAGGAGTTAATAAAGGCATACCGAAGTTGAAAATAAGTTTATCTGAGATACAAAAAAGTTTAAGGAAGTATTCAAAGAGTATTGAAAAATGGATTAAGCAGAGAACTAAAAGGTATAAGGGTTAGAAAAAAAATACAACGATTTATACTGGTTCGGCTTACAGTTGCCTACATCTAGTCCTCAGAGTACTGTCTTTTGAGAGTTCAAATACACTATAATTCCTTTCAGGTAAGAAGCAAACCTTTACAACTTAGTCAAATGGCTTTACTAAGTACCTTCCTCACTGGCTATCTAAACTAACTACTGCTTACCCTCAGCAGTACAGAAAAACAAGTAACAAGTGATTAAACAAATTCACAAACTCAAGAAAGAATTAAGCAAATGAAGTTCTAAACTTAAGAATTCTTTCTCTTAAAGATTACAGAGATTTTTGAAAATTCTAACTTGCATTCTTGCTTGAATGCTCTCTGTAAAATCTTGGTAACATTTCTTGAATGAAGACTTTCTCTATTTATACTTCTCCAATAAGATTAGCCATTGAATGTTAGTCCTTGGATCAGATGAATTATAGCCGTTGATGAGGTTGTTTATCTTCAGCAAAAGGTTTCCAATGGTGCTCAGATTCTGTCTGTACTGAAGCAGATATTGTCTGTCTGACTACTGAGAATTTTCTATAAATGGGTACTGCATGTTGATGAACTTTCTTAAAGCTCTTTTATTGTCTCACCATTTATAGAAATCAGTAGTCAACTTTCCTGATTTGGTATTGAGCGTCCTTCTGCTTAATACTCAGACAAAAAAACGTTAATAGCACCACGTGAAAAATAATAAAGTAGTTTTAATTTCAAACACACTTAACATATTTTGTCATCTTCAAAAGTTAAATCAAAATAGGGTTCCAACAATCTCTCCCATTTTGATGATGATAAAATAATTGAGCATCTGATAGTTCAAGTGTTTGAAAAGGTTAAATTTTTACCATTTCAGTTCGTCTAAGTAAAAGAGTTCAGTATGAAAGTTAAGTTCAGAGCAATAATTCTCAGATAGATGTTAAATATCAGAGAAGGTACTGAGAAAATATATAAAAAGGTAGACTAGACAAAATAAACACGAACTAAGAGAGAAATTCATTTCATTGAAAGGATAAACATTCAGTATATGTAATGAAATGATATGCAATAAAAAATCTAAGTCCTAAAGAAAAATAAAATCTATTCTAGGACTAAGGCTTTGACAATGATGGTCCAGACTTAGGATCAGTAGGAGGTGGGATTCGTTGAGATTGAGTTTGAGCTGACTGAGATGTAGATGCTTTCTTCCCCATTTTGTCAATATCATTCTGAAGAGAAGCACCGGGAGGAGGAGGAATAGGCTTGGAGCTAAGCTCATGAGAAGTCCTCTAGAGAGTTCCAAGATGAGCATCGATACCAGCAGTTCAGTTCAGTCCATTTAGCTTGAACTGTTAGATGGAAGGACTTAATCACCTCATTTCCTAAGAAGAGCAATGTCTTGGTATTCCAGATAGCATTCTTAGTAATCTCAGTGGTGAAAGTCTGGAAAGCTCGAATTAGATGGGTAGACATTGCCTTGACCTCATTCTCAATTGAAGTTGCCTTTGTTGTATAGGCTCTGAGATCAACTGACATCTTTGATTATTGGGCTCGAATGGTTTCTAATGCTACGTTCTGAGGAGCATTCAAATCTCTAACTGTTGTAATTTGCTCACTCAGACTTTGATAGTGCTCAGTGTTGAGCCTGGTGAGAGACTCAATCTCTGATTGCATCTGAGTCTTAACTATTGAAGCATAGAGCGGTGGAGCAGGTATAGTCTTTACCACTAACTGAATCTCATTCAGTTAGCTCATCATATTAATCTACATAGCTACCATTTTGTCAACCATTGACAGGGAGGATGAGGAGGCCTGCAATATTGCAACACTGTGCACCATTACCTTCAGACTATTGAATTTATTCATCATCATACTGAAGTCATACAGACTGATGGATGAGGGAGCTGAATTAGCAGGAGTTTGAAGCAGTTGAGCTTTAATTTGATCAACGAGAGTTTGTACAAAGTTGTTTGTTGGATCTTCTTGTGATGGAATAAGTGGTTGAGATGAAGCGGGTATTAAGGTACGATTACTTGGAACTGAACTTGGAGCAGGAGGTGGAGTCTATTGCCCAGATAAAGAGTTGGGAGCAGTGCATTGTTCAGTACAAACAGGTACCTCAGTTTGATATTCCATGTTTTCCCCAGATGGATAAAGTTCTTCTAAGGGAACATCCTCAACATTGATAACCACAGAAGGCTGAGATTGTGCGAGGAGTTGAGGTAGAGGCTGCGGAGTAGGTGAAGGAATGATTGTAGTTTGAGAACTAGACTGAGGAATTGTTAACCGGACAAGTTCAGAAGATTTGGACTCAGTATCTACTTTCTCAAGAGATTCAATTCGCCTAAGGATGGGGAAGTCAGGTAGAGTATTGAGTAAAACTGAGATAGTGGATAGCTTAGATGGAGAAGGTTGTTCCTGTTCAATGGATGACTTAGGTGTAGGTGAAGGAAGCCTTGGTGGTGAGGGCTGAGATAAATGCTCGGAAGACTTAGGCAGATGAGTTGTGGTATCATCATCAGGACCTGAAACATTGGTAAAAAATGGAAAGGGAGCATCCTCAGTAGGGTTGACCTCAGATGGTTTCTTAAAAGGCTAGGTCCTTTGGCACGAGGGAGGCTTGGAAGAGAAAGGTAGTACTGATGGCTCATCTTATCGATCTTTATCAGATAGGATCACGTTCAGTATCTCTTTAAGATCCTTGTCAGACTCAGTACCAGAGTCTGAAGAGAGAAAGAAAGTGACTGGATAACCTGGATGTAGAATTTTAATAGGATCTAGAGGCATTCTCTCAGAAGGACAAGACTTCTCAGCACGAGCAGACTTCCTTTTCTTCTTAGTAGGAATCTTGGCATGAATACCAGCAGCCTTATCAGTGTCACTGAACTAGTTTTGGGACCATGTACCCCAATCTTTCTTGGGTTTTTTAAAGGGTCATCCTGAGGCTTTCTTACTCGCTCTTTCTTCTCGAATGATTTTCCATACTCGAGCCCTGACAGAATCTTTTCGTTAATGATTCAAGGTGGAATAGGATCCATGTCTTCAGTAGAATGGATGGAAAAATGTAGGGTAGATAGCTTTTAGACTGCATCATTTGAGAGATGAGCAGCACGGGTAGGTTGAAGTTTCTATGCTCCATAATGTGCCATATAATACTTAAGTCAAACTTGGTGAATGAGTTCTTGTTGTACTTTCTAGGCACTAAGTACTGAGCCACTAAATAGTAGGCCAGTCTTGCTACCTTTGGCAGATATGTGGAGATAAGTTCTCCATTTAAATCGTCTAGAACCAGGTAACTAGTGTCGAACCCAGCAACCTTCTTTTCATCACCAGCTTTTCTGAGCAAGGTGCCAGTAGGGTCTACTTTAAGAATATCACCCAGTATGTTGGGAGTGATTCTGAAAGATTTGCCTAGAACTGAGGTTTGGAATTGATCTTGGTCGATAGGGTGTCTGACCATATTTCCATAAAATCCATAAAATTCAGGGATGAGATCTTCATAGGCATGTGACTAAATACTAAGAAAGAAAGATTTGCCTAGAACTGAGGTCTGGAATTGATCTTAGCTGACAGGGTGTCTGATCATATTTCTATAGAATTCAAGGATGAGATCTTCATAGGCTTGTGATTGAATACTAAGAAAGGTCTGCCAGTTCTGTCTTCTGATCCATGATCTGAATTATTCAGTTTTGGAGATTAGGCATACTAGAATATCCGAGGTCGCAGTACCGAATAAGAGTCAATGTTGGGATATGGTTTGGTAAGGCCATGGTCTGAAGTCTCTGGGGCTTTACGTTTAAGAGCTATTAAAATAGAATAAGGAACTAGGGTTTTTAGAGAAAGAAGTTAAAGAAATCTAGAGAGAGCAAGAGCAGAAGTGGGATATCGATTTTGGTCAGGCTATATATAGAGAATTTCAGAATTCAAAAAGTCAAAATACCCTTGAAAATTCAAAAACTAGCCGTTTTGAGGTACCCAATAGTCCCATGAGCCGTATTAGCTATTAAGAGGGTTCTTGGAAAATGAATTGATTTGAAATCAGTAATAATGATGCAAATAAGTGACATTTCAATATTCAAGAAAAATAGCATTTCATAATGTCATAAATAAATAACAGGATAGATGACGTGTACAAGTTTACTAAAGAGGGTTGGTCATTCCAATAGCCCCTTTGAAAGTATTGACCTTGTCTTTGGTCAGTGCCTTAGTGAATATGTTAGCTAATTGATCTTCAGTAGGGACAAAAATCAGCTTGATATCACCCTTCTGAACATGATTTTTGATTAAGTGATGTCTGATACTGACATGCTTTATTCGGCTGTACTGAACCGGATTATTGGATAGATCAATTGTGCTTTTATTGTCAAACTTAACTTTAATAGCCTCTGATCTAATCCCAAAATCTTCTAGCTGTTGCTTAATCCATAGAAGTTGAGTCACACAGCTTTCAGCAGAAATGTATTCAGCTGTAGTAGTTGAGAGGGCTACTTAAGATTGTTTCTTACTGAACCACGAGACTAAGCATTCTCCAAGAAAATGACATCCTCCTGATGTGCTTTTTCTTTAAAGTCTATCTCCTCCATAATCCGCGTCAGTATACCCCGTTAGCTTGATGTCTGAGTTGATTGGATACCATAACCCTGCATCTATTGAGCTATGTAAATACCTCAAAATTCTTTTAACAGCAGTTAGATGTGATTCCTCGAATTAGATTGAAAACGCGTGTAATAACATACTGAAAAATGAATATCAGGTCTACTGACAGTTGAGTATAGTAGGGATCCAATCATACCACGATATAGCTTAGGATCAAATGATTATCCAGACTTATCCTCACTCAGTACATTGTCTGAGATCGTAGGAGTTGTAATTGACTTACAGTTGTCCATACCGAATTTCTTTAGTATCTCTCAGGCATACTTGGACTGATTAATGAAAATGTTATTTTTGCTTTGTTTAATTTGTAATCCAAAGAAGAATTTTAATTCTCCCATTAGAGATATTTCAAACTCATTTTGCATCAAGTTACTGAACTCTGCATAAAAGTTCATTAATACTACCAAAGGTAATATCATCAACATATATCTGAACAAAACAGAATATGCTGAGACTTTTTCTGTACAAAAAGGGTAGTATCAGCTTTGCCTCTACTGAAATCCTTATAAATGAGAAACTTGGTCAATCTCTCATACTAAGCACGAGGTGTTTGTTTCAGACCATAAAGAGCTTTCTTTAATTTATAAATATGATCAGGAAAGTTAAAGTCCTCAAAGCTAGGAGGTTGTTTTACAAATATCTCTTCCTCAATTAAGCTATTGAGAAAGGCACTTTTAACATCCATTTGGAAAAGCTTGAATCCCATGTGACTTGCAAAGGTACATAAGATTCCAATAGCTTCGAACCTAGCTACTGGAGCAAAGGTTTCACTATAGTCAATACCTTCTTGTTGTTTATAACCTTGTGCTACCAGTCTGGCTTTGTTTCTTACAATGTTACCTCATTCATCAAACTTATTTTTGAAGACCCACTTTGTTCTAATAATTGATTTTCCTATGGGTCTTGGTACTAGCTCCCATACTCGATTTCTCTTGAATTGGTCTAGCTCTTTCGGCATAGCTATCATCCAGCATTCATCATTCTCAGCATCCTTGAAAGTCTTAGGCTCCAGTAGTGTGACAAAGGGTACATTCCCATAGTATCTGTTCAGCTGTGCACTTGTCATTATATGGTTCTCAGCTCGGTCAATAATGTTTTCAAGAGGATGACTTCTATGATATCTTGTCTCTCTTAAAAATCCATCATTGTCATCTTTCTCTTGGGTTCCAATAATGTCACCTTGCTACTGAGATGTTCCTGGAGTCTCGGTTAGATTAAGATTATTGAAATGAGTTTCAGTAGTTGTACCTTCAGTACCAGTGTTGAGTACTAGATCTATTGAGTTTTCTTTAGTATGATGGCTGATGTCTGATCTTACTTCAGTATCATACTGAGCTGTTGTACTCTTCTCAGTAAGGTGATCAATACCATTAATTATTAAGTTCTTATTAGCATCATCTATCTCAACTTTTTTCCGCATGGCATGGTTAGTTTCATCGAACTCAACATGTACTGATTCTTCTACGACTGAGGTTCTTTTGTTAAAAACTCTATAAGCTTTACTGGATGTTGAGTATCCAAGGAAAATACCTTCATCTGATTTTGAATCAAATTTACCTAGATTGTCCTTGGTGTTTAAAATGAAACACTTACATCCAAAAGTTTTAAATATCTAATTCTTGACTTTCGCCCCTTCCATAGTTCATATAGGGTGTCTTCTTCAATATGGATCTGATGAGAGTCCTATTGAGAATGTAGCAGACTGTATTGACAATAGTACCCCAGAAGTACTTTGGAAGATCATTCCCGTCAAGCATAGTTCTGACCATTTCAATAAGGGTTCTATTATTCCTTTCAACAACCCTATTTTGTTGAGGTATTCTAGGAACTGAAAAATTATGATCTATTCCCTTATTATTACAGAACTCTTCAAAGAATTGGTTTTTAAATGTCCTCCTATTGTCACTTCTGATATGAGCAATTTTTAAATTTTTTTCAGTTTCAA
>CAOJCR012333344.1:0-11762 GCA_948330485.1 Euphorbia neoarborescens | reverse complement strand
TTTCATCGATTTAAAATCAGACCTACGAGTTTGGATTTTAATCCGGTCACGAACCGATTAAACCGACATTTTTTTCGACACTTAAAAACCCAAACCAAACCCATTTACCCCAATCCAAACCATTTTTGCAGCTGGAAATTGATACAAAATCAGATCAAAAAGAGGATCAAGTAGGTAGAAGTTACTTGTTTTTTCAAAACACTTGTGTAGGCAAAAGAAAGTAATGACCTCACTTTGCTAAAACAAGTGCAAACAAGAATGGAGGGCTATGATCTTGTTTGGGTGGTTGAAGGGCTGATCTAAGAGCCTAAGTTCGTGCCTCCCATTAGATGAAACATGCATTTTGGCTGCCCAACCCTAGGAAAAACACACAACTCACAACTTAGAGAGATTTTTCAAAAAACATTCTCTCAACTTTCTTGCTCTCAACTCTCTCTTCCACCCATCAACTCCTTACTCACTACTCTTCCTCTTCACTTATACTCCTCTAACTCTAATTTCCAGCCCTCACTCACCTCTCCTCATCTCCATAAAAAAACTATCTCAATACACAAACCCTTTTTTTCACTTTCTTCACTTCTTCTTCTTGACATTTTTACTCTTCCTAAACTTCAACAAATCCCCCAAAACAACTTCATAAACTCTTAAAACAGTAGCTTTAATCCATAAAGCTTGTTTTTATGAGTTCCCTCACAGTAAGATTGATTCGTTCGGTGAAATACGTCTTCGGTTCGTGTTTATTCGCGTTTGGTGCACTTTCAAGTTTGCTCCACTCTACTACAGAAAGAACACTACAAAGATAACAAAAAATGAGCTTTAAGACTTCCTTTCATCTATTTTGCTTCTCGTGTTTGTTGCTGGGTATGAATGGTTGGGTGTAAAATTGAGTTAAACTGAGTTAGAAGTCATTAAAATGAAATCTTTGTTAGAAATGGAAAAATCTTGTAACTTATCTTTTAACCCATAAAAATGTCTTCTTTTGAACGTCTCGGGACTATATTTATGTACCCTAGCTGAAATGGAGTGATTTGGGACTTGAACGGATGAAATTGGACTTAAAACGAGTTTAAACATGCAAAAATGGATAATGCAACATTCTTGGTTTTAATTTGTAAAAAGGTCAATTTTTTGTGGTTAAACTCACACCTAATGTGTTAAAAAAATTGTTTTTGGACATCCCGGGGTGTTTCTGTGGCCTCAACTAGGGTTTGAACGGCCTAAAAATGAAGAAAAGTGGGTGAAATGGCTTGTACTCGTCGAGTATAGGCCATGTACTTGACGAGTGCAAGGCTGAGTAAGGGGGCAGACCCTTTACTCGACCATGTACTCGACGAGTACAATGTCGAGTAAGGGGACTGTCCCCCTTACTCAGGCTGTACTTGACAAGTACTTCATGTACTCGACGAGTACAGCAGCTTCTCCCCAAAATGCCCCCATGCGCGTTTTCGTATTTTCGCACTTTCTCACTCGTTTCTCGTCCGATTTAAGCGTATATTATGCCGTTGGAAACATATTTCAACGTAGCATCTGATGGTATATCTATCTTATCCCTATTTTGAATTTAAATGTACTATACTTTGCGTGAAAGGTTAAAGTAGCTCGGATTCTGTTTCAGTCTTTTTTACCTTCGTTTTAGTCGGTATTTTGCACCCGAACATGACTTTGTTATACATATTTGATGTATGTTCATACTAGACAAATATGAATTGCTCGTTAAATACCTCCAAGACTTAGATTTGTGTCTGTAAAAATGTATGCATCTAGAAAATTGTGTCGAGAAGCCGAGTTTAGGGCCGCTACAGCAATTCAATGAAGGGGTTCAAACCCCAGAATTCCTACTCGCTAAATAATTTGTTTGCCACCAAAGACTTATAAGATGAGCCAAATGTTAAAATTAATATCACCTTGCCCATGCATAATTCGAGCCAAAATCATTTTTGGGCCGCCACGAGTCCATCCTTCGGCTCAAAACACTTAATTCGATAAATCGCTTCAGATTGGGTGCCCCTTTATATAACATGTCCCCGAGCTATCTAATTTCCGTTTTCTTATAACATGTCCACTTTTAATCGTGCGGTCTCCGCTGCGGGTTTATTTTGTATACTTTATGTATGTTGATGCATTTTAGATGGATGTGACTCCCCTTCCTAAAGAAATGTATCCCATAGGATTTATTTATCGATTCGATTGGGTTGTAAATTATATACTTTGACTAATGTATATTTACTTTTCCGCTCTTGTGCGATCACTTTAACAATAATGCAAACTGAAATCAACATCTAGGACTTAAACTCCTTTTATTGCAAATAAAAATGTTTCTTTTTAAATATTACCGATTTTTAAAATGTTTTTTAGAAAAGGATAAGTAAAAGCCTTGTCTGAACCCGATCTCTGGATTAATTTTGGATTTGAGACTTAGGATTCAAGCAATATCGTGATAAATTCCCGTTATGAGCTTGGAACTGGGTGGCGACTCTAAAATTATTTTCTAGAAATTTGAGTTTGAATTTCTTTTCAAAAATTGTTTTCCTCTTCACCTTATTTTCTTTTGACAAAACCCCAAGCATGCGTTCACACATACATGTAGTTTGGAAAGCCTTCCTCCGAAAGCCTCGAGTCCCTATGGGTCCGCCTCTTAACTGGGGGTACTAGGAAAGGAAAATTCCACTTGCTTGGGAACGTTTTCTTCTCACTGTATTTTACACCTTTACTTTTACTTACATTTCATGATAAGCTACTCCCGACGTGAGTACACCTTCAAAATGAAAACTCTACTTTACTTCTGACTATTAACTTCTTTTCATTTAAGTCTCGAGAAACTTGTGAGTTTCTTATCGAGCGGTTTTGTTTACGAGAGCATTAAGAACGCTCGAGATGTAAACACCAAAAATCTTTCTTTTCAAAACCAACTTCTCTTACTTGACTTTCCTTTCAACTTTTGCTTTTCATGACTTGTTTATTTTATTAAAATTGAGTTGTTCCCTTTGATTTTTGACTTTGAATCCATCAAAACTTTAACTTTCAAAACCCTCCAAAAAGTCGATGCGCTCACAAGTAGGTAGGATGAAAGCTTGAGCATATAACAATACCTTTTGTATTACTCAACATGTTTTAAGGATGTTTAAGTAATGGAAAAAGTGATTGTTTTCTCGATGTGTGTAAAGGTGTGGTGCTCGAAAAGTATTACATACGTACCTGTTTTGTTGTACAGTTTACATTTTGTTGAAAATATATTTTCCCTGTGTCTGAGAGGGACTTTTATCTGTGCTTGAACATGTTAAGCACCTTAGAGTAGATGAAGCAGAGTTAGCTGGAGGTTGGGTACTTGTTCATCAGGGCGCCGTATGTTACTGGAGCTAGCTGATTAACCACCGCAAGTCTCATAAAAAGGATCATCGAGGGAGAGCAAGTCATGTATCCCCCAATATTGATAGAGTCTTCGAGGGATGAGGGATCAGCTGCCTTATGATTTATAATATGTGATAAGCGAGGGAAAGCAAGTCAATTGCCTTCTGATGATGATAGAGTCAGTGAGGGGTGACAGATTAGCTGCCTCGTAACGTAAAATAAGTGATCAGCGAGGCAGAGCAGGTTAATCACCTCCTGAAGTTGATGGAGTCAGTGAGGGATGATGGATTAGCCACCTCATGATGTATAATAAGTGATCAGCGAGGGAGAGCAGGTCAATCGCCTCTTGATGTATATGGAGTCAGTGAAGGGTGACGGATCAGCCGCCTTATGACGTATAATAAGTGATCAACGAGGGAGAGCAGGTCAATCGCCTCCTGATGTTGATAGATTCAGTGAAGGTTGACGGATCAACCGCCTCATGACATATAATAAGTGATTGACGAGGGAAATCAGGTCAATCACCTCCTAATGTTGATGGAGTCAGTGAAGGGTGACGAATCAGCTACCTTATAATGTATAATAAGTGATCAGCGAGGGAGAGTAGGTCAATTGTCTCCTGATGTTGATAGAGTCAGTGAGGGGTGACGGATCAGCCGCCTTATGACGTATAATAAGTGATCAGTGAGAGAGAGCAGGTAAATCACCTCCTGATGTTGATAGAGTCAGTGAGGGTGATGGATCAGCCACCTCATGACGTGTAATAAGTGATCAGCGAGGGAGAGTAGGTCAATCGCCCCCCAATGTTTGCCATTTTACCAGACAGACTGAGCATGCCAAATGTATGTAAAAGGGACGAATAAGAAAAGCTAACTTTATTGAAGTTGCTGAGGGTAAGATCACTTACATAAGGTGAATGGCAAGAATATAAATACCTCAAAGGGAGCCGTGTTCTGTGTTTTCTTATTTGTTTTACTCCTGTTCCTCCGATGGATAAAGTGATGCCAGATAAGTTTCCTGAGCAGCGCATTTATTACCACAGATAATGGGCATACCTTTTTCCCCTAGAATCTGCATAGCCAAGTGACGGATGGATACCATGGATTGTGAGGAGACCAGAAAAGGTCTACCTAAAATCATGTTGCAAGCCAAGTGTGCATTGATGATCATAAAAGGGGCTTTCACCGACCATACAGTCTTACCATCACCTACTTCTATGGACAGGTTAGCCTGTTCCCAAATGGGGACGGGGTGTCCCCCAAGACCTACCAATGGCAAAAGTATCGGTTGGACCCTTGTCTAGGTGAGGGAAATTTCTTGGGTAGCTTGCCTGCTAATAAGGTTGACCGAACTTCCAGTGTCAATAAGAACCCTTCGCATGGTGAAACCTTCCACGCCTATCTTAATGACAAGGGAATCAGAATGTCCTGGCACCACATGGTGGATTTTTTGGAAAGGTAGGAGAGATGAGGCATCACACTGGCCATGCCCTGCCTCTGCTCATTCAATGTGTGCTACATTTCCTTCCTCTGGGGGTCCGCCAGCTATCATTATCACGATTCCCTGGCTTTCCCTTATTAGCCTTGGTTCTACCCAGGGTTACGGCAGGTGCTCTTCTTACTGCGGAGGTGGTGGGTTTGTATGGGGAGGTGGCAGAACATTGCTCTGTCTGGATTTAGTAGGCACTGCCTAGCTCTTCAGTATTACATTCTCCGTTTCCTAAGCCAAGGTCAAACATTGTTCGGTGTTGTGCCCCTCTCTCTTATGGTACCTATAATAAGGTCTTCTTTGATCGGCCTGCTTAGATGGTTGCCGGGCAGAGGATGCCTACAACACTTCTTTGCCGTAGGACTTGGTGAATAGAGTGTACCGATGGTCCCGTCTGTTCTTGGAATGGTCCGATTTATTCGCCCGATAATGGTTAGGGAGGGCCCATCTAGGGGTCGGCTTCCAGGAGATTGTTCCATCACCTTAGCATCTGGTCGGGGCTCCTTCTTGACTTCTTTCTCCTCAACAAAATGGTTTGCCCAGGTAACCATGGCAATCTGATCCTTTGGTTTTTGCATGATGAGCTCATGGTGCATTTTTCGGTTGGTAGTATTGTGTATAAAGGCTTCATACGCTGTGGAGAAGTCTAAATTCTTGACATATAGACATGCCCAATTGAAGCGCTTGATGTATTTATTCAATGGTTCCCCTGGGACTATTTTACCTCATGGACACTGCGGGACAATTTACCGATAGGTATAAAGCCTGAAAAGTATACGCCAAAAAGCTTTTCCAAATGAGCCCATCCCATGATGGATCCTGGTCAATGTTGTCGAACCACAGAGAGGCCAGACCGTGCAAAGTAGTGCTAAAAAACCTACACATTAGTCCTTATATGGCCCCGACCAGCTGCATCTTTTTTGTAAACGTTCGGATGTGCTCTTTGGGGTTATCCTTTCCATCGTAGTCCTTGATCACTATCTGCTTAAATTTGGGGTCGAAGGGCATGTCCAATATGCGTCGGCAGAACTGTGATTCAACAGAATGAGAGATGGGGTACTGGGGTCTGACAGTAGGTCTACAAATAAGGGAAGAGCAACCTCTGTATGAGGAACGACTTGGGGGTAGGAGCAAGGGTTGAGGTTACAGCTGGTGGTGGAGGAGTTAAAGGTGGTGGGTATAGGGGAGAGTGTACTGGGGGATTGGTTGCAGGATATTGCTGAGTACTGGGAGGCTACCAATGTGGGAGGTACCCCAATGGATTGTAGGTAACGGGAAATTTGCATGGGGTTCCTGGGGGAGAAAATTTTTGCCAGCAGTGGTGTAGTTTGTAGGATAAAAGGAAGGTAAGGTAGATCGTATGACAGATGGAATCACGGAGGGCTGAGGTGTAGGAGCAGTAACTGGTGGGGTTGCAGAGTTTTCGAGTATTGCCACATGCTCAGAGGTAATACCGTAGTGGTCCAAGGTACTTTGTCTTACCACCGCTTGCTCGTATACACTGGTCTACGCTCATCGCACCAATTAATAATGAGTTTGAGAAATGCTCGTTGTCGAATTGGAGTTATTCGTCATGGCCGATTCCAGGGATCTGTAAAATAAGGTCCTCTACTAGAGAGGGATGGCTCCGGTGGACCCCCTCCGATGCTTAAGTTAGTAACTTAGAGAGAAAGTAATAAATTTTCTAAGGATGTGAGAGAGAATAATACCCGATGCCCTTTTGTTAGTGGGCTTTGTTGATTATATATGAGTAGCTTTGCATGTGTCATGTATTGATTGGGCTGTTCGGTATAGCCTTTTTGGTAATTGAGAGTAGGTGTCACCAACTCTTGATTGATTTGTGTCAGATTGATGGCTGGGCCTTCTGCCTAAGCCTCATTTTGTCCTCTTTGTCATATCAAGTGGGGCTGAGCCCATAAAGCATTAATTGCTACATTAAATGCTATGTTCCCTCCTTCGAGCGGGAGGTCACATGTCGCCTTTATGGGTGGTTGAATGACATTAGAGAGAGAAAAATGTGAGTTTAGGGGTTATCAACTTCTTTGCTTTGGTCATGGTTTCTCTGTCGGGTAGTTATGGAATTGTCATCTTGGGGTTCTGATTCAGTCATAAAGCTCACGACTTTCTTAGATTTGATATAATCATTTTTTACTCATCTTTCTCTTTAAAGCTAATCTTTTAGTCTCCTCATTATTTGTCAATTTTTTGTACCGTAATGAAATTTTGTTTTGTAAGTGATTGCTTGATGTTTGTACTATACTGACTCTGTATCCCTAACAAAATTAGGTCCCTATTTGTATCATTGATTTTGTTTTCTGTTTATATACTTCAACTCTACATATTGTTTTGCCATTTTTACAGGTTCATTACTTTGACTTGGGAAATTTTATTTGTTGAACGCTTAATTGGTAACATCAATATTGTTTTAATTGTAGGTATGAATTCATCAAAAAATATAGACACTGATGCCACTAATGCCTATAGTGAAAATGTCGACGATGATGATGTGGTTGAGATAGAAGGCACAATAGAAAAAATCCCTCAAAAAGGAAAAAAGTTGGCACAAAAGGATGTTAACTTTTGCAGTTAGGAGTCATTTTGACATAATGCCTCAACAGCAAAGGGACAACAAGAAGAGATGCTAGTGAAAAACTTATGGTGTAGAGTATATTGTTGATTCGAGATATGGTACCGGTAACATGCGGGGACACATGGAAAGTTATGTAAGAAATAGCACTCCTGATGTAGGTCAGTTACTTATTGGACAAAATGCAACATTGGCTTTTAAGAAAGTTGACCCCGATACTTTTAGAAATCTTTTGACTGGTGCTATTATTATGCACGATCTTCCATTTCAATGTATTGAATGGACTGACATTAGGTCTTTGTTAAATTATTTGCGACCTGAGTTGAATATTGTGAGTAGAAATACATGCAAATCTGATTGTATGAAAATGTATAGGAGGGAAAAGAGCAAGATTAAGAGTATGTTAGAAAATTCAGGATGTCAAATTAGTTTAACTTCTGATTATTGGACTTCTGTAGTGAAAGATGGTTATATATGCTTGACTGCTCATTTCATTGATAAGGACTAAAGATTACGAAACAAAATTTTGAACTTTTGCTTTATGTCACCTCCACATAATGGGATATCATTGGATGAGAAAATTTATAGTTTTTTACGTGATTGGGGTATTGATATGAGAGTATTTTTGCTCACTTTTGACAATACTGCTGCCAATGATGTATGTGTTAAACTATTGAAAACTCAATTATGTGAAAAGAATGGATTGTTGTATGGTGGTGTATATTTTTATATTAGATGTCGTGCACATATTCTGAATCTAGTAGTCCAAGATGTTTGAAAGATATTGATGATTGTGTTGTTCAAATTCGTGAATGCGTCAAGTATATGAAAGGGTCTCAAGGTAGAAAGCAAAAGTTTTTAGAGTGTGTTAAGCATTATTCTCTTAATGGTAGAATGGGCTTAAGGCAAGATGTGCCTACTAGATGGGATTCCACTTATGTTATGCTTGATAGTGCTCTTTACTTTTGTCGTATTCTCTTATTTAGAATTGAATGATTCTAATTTTAAGCTTAATCCATCTAGAGCCAATTGGGATAGAGTAGAAACTATTAAGAAGTTTTTATCCTTATTCTATAACATCACTTGCATATTTTCTGGTACAAAATATTCTACTGCAAATTTGTACTTTCCATTGGTTATCGATGCTTATGTGACTTTGAAAGAAGAGGAAAGTAGTAAAGATTCTTATGTAAGGGCAGTGGCTAAAAGAATGCTTGAAAAGTTTGAAAAGTATTGGAGATATTTGAGTAAGATATTAGCTATGACAGTCATTTTAGATCCTAGGTACAAGCTCGATTTTGTGAAATGGTGCTACACAAAGGTTTATGGTCTAGAGAAGGGCGATATTGAAACGAAAATTTTGAGAAATCAATTGTTTACTTTATTTAATGCATATTATACTAGTTCTCAGCACGGGCAACCTCCAATTTCAAACCCTTCAATGGTTTCAAGTAGTGGAACACGTGAGAAATATTTGCCTAAAACAGATATAAGAGTTGTGAAGGTATAACTCTACTCTTTGTTATTATTGTTTACTTTAAAGTTTACTTTTAGATTATTTGTTAATTTTTGTTAATTTTGTTAACTTTTTCAAAGGAAGATAAAGCATTTGGTTGTGTTTTTAACGAGCCAAAAAAGACTTAGCTTGACCTTTACTTGGAGAAGGTTGTTCATGATATGAATTCAGAAATAGAAGTGGTGGATTTTTGGAAAGGAAATGAGTTCAGATTTCCTAAAGTTGCAGCTATGGCTCATGATATTCTCGTCATTCCCATCTCGACCGTTGCATCTAAAAGTGAGTTTAGTAATGGAGGAAGAGTGCTTGACCAATACAGAAGTGCACTTAAGCCTAATGTTAAAGATTGGTTATATGGACAAAAAGGTATATTAGTTATACCTACTGGTTTTAGATTATTATTTATGCCTACTAATTTGAGATTATTAATTAAATATTATTTTATTTTGTAGGATTTGTCAAAGAAATAGAGGAATTCTGCAAGGAATCCATAGAACTTAACTTGAATGACAAAGATAAAGTTAAAGATGAATCATCAATGATTGAAACTTAATATAGGATGTTTTAGAATTTTATGTTTTAATATATGCTTTGAAGACATATTGGAGTGTAATATGTATTTAGACTTTTGAATTGAATTTTAGTACTTAATGTTTATAATCGTGTCATTAAACAGGTCAAGTTATTAAACAGGTTGTGTCTTTAAACAAGTCGTGTCGTAAAATAGGTTCTGTTATAAACAGGTCGAGTTATAAATAGATATAATTGATTTTTTTATAAATGTATTGTAAACAGGTCGTGTCGTGTTACCCATATATTAAATAGGTCGTGTTCGTGTTTATACTAATCATGTCAAATATAAACGAGTTGTGTTCGTGTCGACCCTAAACGTGTCAACAAAGAACATAAACACGACACAAATACGACCCGTTGACACGAATTGCCACCCCTAGATAGTCCTAAGACCAATCTAATAAAGATGGATAAGGTAGGTGGCCTTTGATTCCAAAAGCTAAGGAAAAGAAAGAATAAGGATGAACCAACTATCAGCAAGCGCAAAAGACGAGTCTCTTTTTCAGATTCTGAGACTGGTGAGGATATTAGAGCAATGCTAGATAATCCAGAACACCTTACTACTGAAATCCTTCATCCTCATAGTCCCTCTAGAGGACTTCTTAATCAGCAGTTCGTAGCTTAGCCTCAGTACCTCAACCCACTGCTCAACCTTCAATTCCCTCGGCACCAAGAGTTTGGCTTAGAACCATAACACGTGTTGTCCTATATGACTTCCCTATTCTACATTGTTCTAAACTAACAGAGGTTTAACGGACTGAGGTTTGAATCTTCTGAACATGTTCGGTTAACAATTCCTCGGTCTGCCCTTTCTGCTGAAAATCCTTCTTCACCCACTTCCAGATCTCCATCTCCAACATTCTCACTACCTCAATCTCCACCACAATTTCTTGCCAAACCTTAGCCAAATAAGATCATTGAGATGGAGGATCACCCTACTCATGAGAAACCTTAAGATCAAACCTAGACAATAACAGTGAATCCTACTGAACAACGAATCCTCCCCCTACTGATATCCCTGGTCCATCCTCTGCTCCATCTCCTCACCTATCTTTAGCTCCATCTGAGCAAAACATGGAAGTTCACACTGAGCTACCTGCTCGTACTGAACCAAACACTGCTCCCAACTCTTTATCTGGGCAATAGGCTCCACCTCCTGCTCCAAGTTCAGTACCAATTTTTTATCCTACCTTTGTACCATCTTTATCTTAACCATCTGTTCCATTACAAGGAGAGCAAGAAAAAACCTTGTTCGGACACTCATTGATCAGCTTAAAGCTCAACTACCTCAAAGACATGTCCCTTCAACTCCATCATCCTTCACTATCCAAGACTTCAGTATGCTGATGCATGAATTCAACAGTCTGAAGCTGATGGTGAATAATGCTATAATATTGCAAGCCTCCTCTTCGTCTCTTTCTATGGTTGACAAAATGGCTGTAGTTCAGATCAATATGATGAGCCAACTCAACGAGATTCATTCAGTGGTTAAGGCCATGTCTGATCTACCACTCTCTGCTTCAATGGTAAAGACCCAGATGCAATTTGAGATTGGGTCTCTCACCAGGCTGACCACTGAATATTATCAGAGTCTAAGTAAGCAAATTGCAATAGTCAGAGATCTGAATTCTCCTCTAAATGCAGCCTTAGAGACCATTTGAGCTAACCAATCCAAGATGTCAGTTGACGTCAGAGCCTATACTTCCAAGGTAACTACAATTGAGAATGAGTTTAAGGCTATATTTGGTCATCTGATTCGAGGTTTGCAGAATGTCACAACTCAGATTACTAAGAATGCTATCTGGAATACCAAGACCTTACTTTTCTTAGGGAATGAAGTGATAAGGTCTTCTTATCCAGTAGTTCAGGCTAAATGGAGTGAACTGACTGATGATATCGATGCTTATCTTGGAATTCTCCAGATGACTTCTTAGGAGCTCAGCTCCAAGCCTGTTGCTTCTCCTTTTAGAACTTCTCTTCTAACTGATGTTGAGAAAATGGAAGAGAAAGCATCTGCATCTCAATCAGCTCAAGCGCAATCTCAACATATTCCACCTCCTTCTGACCTTAAGTCCAGACCTTCATTGTCGAAGTCTTAGACTTATAATTTCTTTAGGACTTAGATTCTTTTTGGTTTTGTTGTATTTTTGCATTTCATTTCACGATTTGATTATGATTTCTCTTTTTAATGAAATGAAATTTTATCTCTAAGTTTGTGTTTATTTTGTTTAGACTGCCTTTTATATTCTT
>CAOJCR012332391.1:0-11541 GCA_948330485.1 Euphorbia neoarborescens | reverse complement strand
CGGTTTGCTGGAGCTCAGTTGTGCAGCGAAAGTTCAGTTCTTCTTTTGGATGGTGTGTCATCGTGGTTTGCCAACAAAGGAGATGCTGTCTTGTAGGCATATTTTAACTGGCATGGAGTCTTCTTATTATTTTTGTGGGGAGTTTGAATCTTAGGAACATGTGTTAATTCGCTACAGTTTTGCTTTGCGTGTCTGGCAGCAACTCTTCAAGGCTATCGGTGTCTGCTTCATTATGCCCTTTAATATTACAGACTTCTTATTGTAGTGGAGGGGGCTCTTTCATAAGTGGAAAACCAAGTCTATTCTTACATCCTTATGGATGTTCTTATGTTTGGAGTTGTGGAAGAAACCTAATCACGTTGTGTTCAGCTTGGATCTGGAATCTCACTGTCTTTGCGATGATCTTTTTTTAAATGTGTGTTCTAGGTTATTTTCTGTTGGAATTATAAAAATACGCATGATCGTATTTCAGTTTTCGATATAATTTTTGGTATTTGACTTGGTCATTTGGATCTCATCTCGAGGTCCTTTTTTATTAATAAAATGCTCTGGGGCTCTGGGTTTGTTTAGTTGGGATGGGGTGCCGACCTAGTCGGGACGTCTTACCTTCTGCCTTTCCTTTTGCCTGTATTTTCTTAAAAAAAAAACTAAGAATAAGGTGAAGAATAATGAAAAAGACCTCCTAAACAAAATCCCAAAACTGACTTAAATACCCAACCCAAGAAATCCTAATTGGAACAAAACTCTAATTAGGATAACTCCTAATTGAGTTAGAAAACTAAAAGAGAAATAAGAGAAAGTTAGCAAAATAATTAAATCATAAATCCCAATTTAATTCTATCAATATCTCCTAAATTGTCTCTGCTGGAAAATCCCATTTTTGACACATCATCCCTCCTTGATTTCAGATTTTATTATTTCGAATCAGATCCTGTTGCAGGTCCATTAGCCTTGGGCAAGGCTAATTATTGACACGTCTCACTTCTTAAACTTTCAACTCCAAATGATCCCGAATCATCCACTTTTCATATCCTTTTGTTCCAATCACTCCTGAAAATATGAGATAACTAAAAACAAGTAAAATGGCACAAAATAACATATTCGATAATCAAATTGAGGCATATTTCATAGCCAAATTATTGCACAAAATACAAGTTATCACAACACTAGGTTAGCTAAAAGTTCCCTATCCTCAATTTTTATTGAACAATACATAGACACTAGATTGTACTTAGAACATCCCCTAAAGGTGTAGTCACTGCTAGAGGACAATCTAGTAAAGTATGTGACATGCCAAAATTTATAGAAAAGTGTGGGGAAACAAATGAGTGTGTTGCACCAGGATCAATCAAAACTTTAGCACTAAAAGAACATACAAAAATAGTACCTGCCACTACTGCATTAGTTGCCTCGACATTCTGATGTGTTAAAGCAAAGACCCCAGAATGTCCTCGACCTGTAGATGACTGATTAGAAGCTAGATTAGAACTTCTTCCATCAAAATTGTGACTACCCTGACCACACCCTCGAGAAGTCTTCCCTCTGTTACCATAATTGGATGTCACCAGAGAATTGTTATTTGGAGTAGAAATTGTGGTTTGGCTCACATTTTGGGTTGCATTACTACTAGGGCAGTCCTTTCTTTGATGACCCAACTGTCCACACCCAAAGCATGCTCCAGTAACTCGATGACATAGAGAATTCCCATGGAACTTGCTAAATGTCTGACACTTGGGAAAAGATGAACCAGAAGCAGTCTTACCTTGATGGTTTCCCATAGTTTGTGATTTTTGGCTTGGTTTCTAACCATCTTCGGAATATTGTCTTCCTTGTCTAGATAAGGAATGAGACCCTTGAGCACTTGAATTGTCATGAGTCTTGCTATGTTGACCACTTTGATTATCTGATCTAGCATGCTTATTTTGCTCATGAGCCCTTCGTTGATCATCAGATAGCTCTATCTGCCTGGATCGATCCACCACTTCTTCAAAAGTAGACAAACGCAAGGGGCAATGCGATCCCAGAGTCTATCCCGAAGTCCCCTCTCAAATCTTCTAGCTTTCCTTTCTCCAGGTGGAATAAGATGGTGACCAAAATGAGTAATTCGGAGGAACTTCATTTCATATTCACTAACTTTCATGCTACCTTGCTTCAATAGTTCAAATTCTAGGGATTTGGCTTCCATAACACTGATGGGAAAGAACCTCTCCAGAAATAATTCATGAAACTCTGGCCAAAGAAAAGTGTTGTTAGTTCTATTCCCCTTTTAGAGAGATAACAAGAACGTGCCACACCCTGAAGTTGGTTTCCCGCTAATAACACCATCTTTGCACTACTGCACCCTAAAACCTCATAACATTATCAATAGCATCAAGAAATCCATAGGATCTGCTGTAGGATCCTCACCAGAAAAGATAGGGGGATGTAGCTTCAAGAACTCACTGAAATCTTGAAATTGAGCCCTACCTTAGGATAGAGTAGAGCTGGAAGGTCCTTGTTGTTTTTGTTCAGTTACAACCTCTGCTAGTTTTTCAACTGCCTGAAAAACCCCTCGTAACCCAGGAGCTAAATCCATATTAGATATGGGTGTAGGCTCTGAACCTTCACCAATCGGTGGTAAGGATTGATCAATCGTTGCACGACTCTGTACATTGATATTGACACTGGGTCTGCCTCTCTTACTTTTTGGAGGCATGATAACCTGCTAGTAGGGTAAGTTTCAACACATTAAAAAAATAGAAGAATGGTATCAATGGAGCACAAGTTTCCATATTAAGATTATACCTAAGAGATACGTACATGGAAATTTAACCATATACTCCATATATCTATTAGAATTTAAACCCGAGATCTGTGGGTTATAGGCCTACCACGCTTACACAATCTGGCTCTGATAACAACTTTTGTGACATCCCGGATTTGATAGACTAGCCCTACAGACCACCACGAGTATTTCTAACCAAGCTTTGTCCTCACTCGCCTATTTCCTAAAAATTACTTCCCAGGAGGTCACCTATCCTAGGATTACTCAAAGTCAAGCACGTTTAATTTTGGAGTTCTCCTAAATAGGCTACCAAAAAGAAGATGCATCTTGATAGTATAGGTAGTATATATCAAATCTCTTAAGCCTTTTCTCATCTGTATTGTCCCATACCAATACATATTCAAAATTGCTAGACTTCTCCACTGTACCGTCCCATACCAGTACAATCTCGATTATCCTCTCTTTTCGGTGTAGATTCAGTTCATTCTTGTCCTCATCAACATCCTGGATGGCCATTCCTTGCTCAGGTCTGACTCCGGCGCCACCACTCTCATGATCGAGTCGCTATAGGATCACCTGCTTTCACCTGCTTTGTCCCCGATCCACACCGTACTGGTAGAGGGCTGACTCTGATATAATGATATTAATAATCTTTATTATTAATTAAGTTGTAGCAAAAACATGTTACTTGGTACACAATTATTGATTATATCTTTATTTTTCCATTAAGAAATAAGGGGAGGAAAGTGATAAAATGAAAACAATTGGTCCCATTTCTATGAATTATAGTGAGTAAAACTGATGCGCATTTAGCGTGATATAAATTTATTCAATTCTGATATAGTTGCTAAACACTCAACTCAAGGGCAGTGTACCCTGTCGTTGTCAAGTAATAAAAACTGAATTTGAGTCCAGGTATCGATCCCAAAGGGAATCTATCTCTATGAACTCTAGTTCTAGGGTTTTGGCGTGTAAAAGGCGATAAATAAATCGAAATATAAACTATGCTAAAACTACTCCTGCTCCTAACTGCGACCAATCAACATATTGACTCTCTGTGTTCAGGTTAACAAACAATCAAACAATTTCCAACTGTCCTTATGAATATTAATGGTGATGGGACCTATCAATCTAACAAACCAATTAATATTAAGGCAGTAACAGCAATCGAATATTAAAGCCATGCAAGAGATTTAATAGGCAATCCTACTGTATGAAGCGTCTAGGGTAAGGTAATCCTATCGGCCCTCCTAGTTCTACGATTCAGAAAATAAGTCCACTTAAGTTCCAAGGGTTGTCAATCCTGGTTCCCTAGTTGTTAAGCTAGGTCGCAGAGCAGATATGAATCGAATAGATGTTTCAGACTACGATGCTACCAAATCAATAAACATGAATATAATATCAATCAACAGTTAAAAACCCTAATCTCACAGGCAAGATCAATCAATAGGTATGAAACGATTAATAATGAATACAATCACAGTTCCATCTAAACAGTTTCAACTTATACTGAATAAGAAGATTGAGATAGAAAATTAAATCAAACTCGCTATCGAGTAGTACGGATCCTGGTTTCGACGACAAAATATGCGAAGGTGAACCTCGATGAGAAGATTGGCAAACTCACGTATGCAACCAACCGCACAAGGGGAAAAGATCTTGAAATTGAAATTTCGATTGAACTGAATGAAATCCGAATACAAAGGTAGAGAGCAAGACCTAGGGTTCTTAGCTCAGTCAAATAGGCAAAAGATGACCTAAAAATACATTCTCAGCTCTATATATAAGTTCCCATCTAAAAGAAATCGAAGTAGGGTGAAATTCTACAATTTTTAAGCTTTCAGAGTTGCGCCACGTCGTAATACTTAAGCGCCACGTCATGGCAAACATATTGGAAAACCTCGACTAAAAACCTTTTGAAAATCAGCATGTTTGGCCTGCCACGTCGTAATACTTGAGTGCCACGTCGTGGCAGGATATTTTTTCCAGTTTCCAGCAGCTTGCTCTATTTTGACAGACTGCACACTCTCTCTTGTTTCATCCATAACTTTCACATAAGAAATCGAAATCAAGTGATTCAAGATCCTTGGGAAAGCTAAAAGAATTATCTTAAATTATGGTTCTAATAGGCATCTCAAAATCAGCTTCCAACAGTCTTGAAATTTGCTCCAAAGTGGATGGATGAACACAATGTGCATCTTTTGTGCAACTCTTCTCTTCTCTCGGATCTCGTGCTCTGCTTTTCATCTCTGACCCTTAAACTTGTCTCTCAAAGACATAAAAATGCATCAAAGCACCAATATATAAGGGTCCAAATAAATATAAACACGGGATTCACCAAACACAAGTCAAGTTATATACAACATTCTCCTAAAATTATCAAAAACTATCAAAACTAACCAAAAGAACAAAACACATAAAACCCAAACGAATGCAAAGCAAAACACACAAAAACCAACATAAACATCACCAAATGATACAAATTATAGCTAAGAATATAAGGTCTAAACCGACCTTATCAAATACCCCCCCCCCCCCCCCACTTAAGAAATTGCTCGTGCTCGAGCAAATAATTGAAAACTAAGAATCAAAATACTCGCTTTCATCTGAAAACCGGCTCCCCAATTTAACCATGCCAATTCATCAACCCCTCAATAATGTATCACAGTCCTTCTCAGTCATATGAGACACATATAGACATCGACTCGAAAAAGACACACACTTTTAAGACTAATATGTTCAAACGAAGAGGAACGTTTAGGATTTACATAATCGTATTTAGAATCTCACTGGTGGTCAATTAAAAGTCGCTCTTATGATAGGTGAAATCAAAGAAAACACTCATATAATCCTGCATAGGCACATCACATAGGGAACCAATGTTAATCCTAACACAGTCATTGGCATAATAGAGCAAAATTAGAGAACCTATATTGGCTTGTAATGTTAAGAAGGTTAGGACGGGTATGTTCAAAGTCAATTTGGTGATACAACCCCTCAGTTTGTAGAATCAAAATGAAGACTGGTTTACTCACGGGTAAAGAATTCAAGAGAGACGAGGCAGCCTAACGATTTTGGGTTTAGCAACTAGTTTACAACTAATGAAAGGAATGAGAATACAGAAAACAAGAGTTCAAAACCATAAGCCCAACTCGAAACCAAGAAGCGAAGAAATATCGGAGTTTATAAAGATCACAAAGATAACAAACTGTTAGGGTTCATAAAACTTTGAGGTGATGTTATTAAACCCTGAAAAGTTCAAATTTTCTTTTATAGAACCCACCCAAAACAACAGATAATAGGGTTGCTAAACTTATAGAAACAACAAACAAAACATGTATCTCTTTTCTTTCTTTTCTTTTCTTTTCTTTTCTTTCTGTTTTTTAGCACAACACTGGATTACAGCACAACACTGGAGAACGAAAAGCCGACTCACTCTGAATCAATTTAAGTGACATACCTAAAGAATGTAAAATTGAAGTTCATAAACCAAATTTTTAATCTTTAAAACCGAGGGGAGGAAGGGTTAGAAAGGTTAAAAAAAAGTGAAGGGAATGGGCTTGTACCTTTAAGGCTTTTAGCCTTCTAATGTGGCAATGAAAGAACATGCCAAGCTCGAAATGGGACTTCTACAGGCAAATTAGTGTTAAGGGCGCAAGAGCATTAAAAATGTACAAGAGAACGTGCACGGTGTGTGAAAGTGAGATTAAAACCTAAGGGTCTCTATATACTAAGCTCTGTAAATGCCAAGTGTAAGACAAATGTTAAGTTCTATGATCTAGTGCATAATTACAGGACTATCTCATCGAAATAATAGAAGACCGATGTAAAATGTCTTTATAGGCTCAAAACAGGTGATCACTCAAGCAAATAGACATAAAAGGGTGACAGTTATCTGATCCAACCATTGTTCCTAGCCACTATCACAAATTAGAACTCAAAAACATGCTCCGACTGTCGAACCACTATATGAGATAACATATTCCCAATCAAACATACAATACATAACTCAAGGGTTGACTGACTGGTATAAACAGACTAATCACAAGAATTAAGATTCAAAAATCTCCACTTATCCACTCAAAATCAAAGCACATAAGTCTAGCTTCCGGAGTAGCTTAACCATATTTCATAATACATGGAAATATTCCATACAAAACAAACCAAACAAACCCAAACATGCAAACACCTACGTATACATGCCAATGTAACTAAAGAATCACAAACAAAACAACTAAAACTAATGAAAATAAGGGATAGAATAACCCTATTCCACCCCCCACTTAAGATCGCACTAACTCCTGGAAGTGCAAAGGAAGTAAGGGATTCAAGTGTAGGAGTAGAAAAAAGGAGTACCTCACTATGGCCCAGAAGTTCCCTAGCCGCTACTCTGCATATGCTCCATTTGAGCTCTTATCTCTGCTGTCCATTCCGTATCCTGCTGCCTCCACACCACCCATTCTTGTTGCTATTCAATTTGATTAACCGCTGGGAGGTTCATTTATTCCTTCTTCTACAGAGAGCAATTGGAAGGGGCAATGGAAGCACATTCAGATTGGGAGCCCTAGCTACTGTAGTAGGCCGCAGTTAAGGGCAAGACCCACTTGTGTTCTTGCGGGCTACTTTCTTTGATCTCAACATGATGGAGTGGAGAGGGAGAAGCATTTTGGAAGTAGGGAGAAGGGAGGAGAAGAGAACGTTAAGTTTGAATGTGTAAAGTTAGGGCAAACAAGCTCGTTTTATATTTAAATCGCGAGAAAGAGCCTTGAGAAAAGCAGAGGTGCCACGTCGTAATACTTTAAGTGTTACGTCATGGCACAACATAATTTTTATTTGCCCGATGTATCTTGACATGCCATGATGACAAACATGACGACGTGGCTGACGTTTTTTAAATGGGGGCAGAAGGGTGCCAATTTCCAACTGCCTCCTGTTACATCGATATGCCCCCAGAGGTTCAAGCATTACGACGTGATGAGTGCCAGGTCAAATTTCTCAACATATGCATGCCAAACCGTAATGACAAACATTACATCATGGCCGGCCATTTTTCCTCACATATAGAATGTTACTTTCATTTTTAATTTCGAGCATGTCACGTCGTAATGCTGGCCTGTTACATCGTGGAATTTATGAATTTTTACCATCGTGAAATTTTTCTCCCTTCTCTTTTTAGCCTATAGTCTTACCTGTTGCCTTACCTCCCTAGCTCCCCTTTTCTTTGAAACCGAGCACGTGAGGCCTCTTTTCCTAAAAAGACAAAATGAACAGACAAACGAAGCCAAAACATATAGTATAAAAAGAAAAACTAAAGAACAACTACCAGTTCAAACCAAAATCAAAACATTGTCTAAAAATACAAGAGAAGTACTGTGTTTATAGTCGGAACAGCTCAACTTTCTCGTTGGTGCAAGAGAGTAAAGGTCATCCGTAGTCCACAAAAGTCCTGTGCATGCAGCTCATTGGGATTGACTACTCCCTTAGAGCCTGGTCGGCCCAATTTTATGTTCCATAATATCTCTCCACCACTCTTAGCAACTTTCGCTTATGTTCACCTGTCTAGAAAGATAAAGTTGCTATTGGTAAGTCGGTTGGTGGCAGGGGAAATGTATCTGAAAAATTCAGGAAAAGAGTTTTTGGCTTCCATTTTGGAAGCTCATCAACTGATGATTTTAGTGCGGGTTTGACATCTGTCATAAGATCGTCAAACCTACTCTTCTCCCCGAAATAGTCCACAACCGGTGTTGGACCACCCGTATCCTTTTCGAAATCTCTCCCTTCACTTTCCTTACTGTACTTATATAAAGTCTCTTTCGTATAATCAACAACAGGACAATAAGAGTCAAGAAAGATATTGTCTAATAATTTCACAAGTTTCTATTCCGATACAGATATATATACAGGAACCGAAACTTTCTTTTTAATCCCTACATTAGGGAGAGGAATAATATCTGAGTCGGGGTTGCTTACCCTCCCGACTCGTTACTTACCTGAACTGGAGGGGGATGGATTTCAGAATCCGAAGATGTACTCTCCTCCCGTTGTTCCCTATGTAGCCGGGCAACCTGTGTCCTCAGGTCCTTACTGTAGGCCTCCATATTAGCGAGGCGCGATGACATCTCTTTTAATAGAGACATCACCGCGTCTTCGGGTTTAGGTGGAGTAGGAGCCTCTTCCCATAAGAACTGGAGAAGATGATCATTTTGGGCCTTACCTAACCTGTTCTCTACAGGATCTGCAATCTTGTATTCTCCTCGTATTGGCAAGTCAGATTGCCATATTGCATTCTATTTAGCCACTTTTTTAGCCCCTTGTGCTCGCTCCCTCCGAAGTAACTCCAATTCTGCTCTTTCGATCCTTAGCTGTTCCAATTCTGCCCGATCTCTAGCAATCTGAACGACTTCTGCCAAGGCTCGCTGTTTGGCTTGCGCCGCAGCTCTTTCTGCTCGGAATTGCACTAGTTTGGCTCTATCCTTGGCAATCTGCTCAGCCTTAGCTGTTGTTCGGTGTACTTTATCCATCAGGTCAACTCTTTCGTTCCTCAACCTGAGCAAAGAAAAACAAATCTCGGTATCAAGTGGCAAGCATTCAGGATAAGTTGAGCGTGTAGACATAAGCTAACAGAAACAACTCCAACAAATAAACACCCACAAGGAGTCAGAAATAAGAAAATTAAAAACAGAAACAAACTGTACGAAACACAAAAACTGAAAATATTCACAAAAAGATATAATGCCCAAAACAACCGTATCACCCTAGCTTCAAATCACATAGAGAATAAAATTCCCCGGTAATGGTGCCAAAAACTTGATGCGCATTTAGTGTGACATAGATTTATTTAATTCTGACATAGGTGCTAAACACTCAACTCAAGGGAAGTGTACCCCGTCGCTGTCAAGTGATAAAAACTGGATTGGAGTCCAGGTATCAATCCCACAGGGAATCTACCTCTACGAACTCTAGTTCTAGGGTTTTAACGTGTTAAAGGCGGTAAATAAATCGAAATATAAACTATGTTAAAAATACTCCTACTCCTAAGTACGACCAATCAACATATTGACTCTCTGTATTCAGGTTAACAAACAATCAAATGATTTCCAACTGACTTTATGAATATTAATGGTGATGGGACCTATCGATCTAATAAACCAATTAATATTAAGGCAGTAGCATCAATCGAATATTAAAGTCGTGTAGGAGATTCAATAGGCAATCCTACTGTATGAAGCATCTAGGGTAAGGTAATCCTATCGGCCCTCCTAGTTCTATGATTCAGAAACTAAATTCGCTTAAGTTCTAAGGGTTATCAATCCCCGGTTTCCTAGTTGTAAAGCTAGGTCGCAGAGTAGATATGAATCGAATAGATGTTTTAGACTATGATGCTATCAAATCAACAAATGCAAATATAATATCAATCAAAAGTTAAAAACCCTAATCTCACCGGCAAGATCAATCAATAGGTATGAAACGATTAATAATGAATACAATCACAAATACTATCTAAGCCTCCAACTTTTACTGAATACGAACAATGAGAGAGAAATTCTAATCAAACTCGCTATCGTGTACTGTGGATCCCGGCTTCGGCAATGGCACAAGCAAAGGTGAACCTCAATAAGAAGATTGGCAAACTCACATATGCAATCAACCGCACAAGGGGAAAAGAGGTTCAGATTGAAATTTCGATTTAATTGAATGAAAACTGAATACAGAAAAGGGAGTAAGACCTCTAGGGTTCTTAGCTCAGCCAATAATGTCAAAAGATGACCTAAAAATACATTCTCAGCTCTATATATAAGTTCCCCAAATAAAAGAAATCGAAGTAGGGTGAAGTTCTACAATTTTTCAGCTTTCAGAGTTGTGTAACGTCGCAAAACTTAAGCCCCACGTCGTGGCAAACATATTGGAAAACCTTGACCAAAAACCTTCTGAAAATCAGCATTTTTGGCCTACCACATCGTAATACTTGAGTGCCACATCGTGGCAGGCTATTTTTTCCAGTTTCTAGGAGCTTGCTCTATTTTGACAGACTGTGGACTCTCTCTTGTTTCATCCATAACTTTCACATACGACATCAAAATCAAGTGATTTAAGATCCATTGGAAAGCTAAAACAATTATCCTCAATGATTCCTCTAATAGGCTCCTCCAAAATTGGCTTCCAATAGTCTTGAAATTCGCTTCAAAGTGGATGGATGAACATAATGTGCATCTTTTGTGCAACTCTTCTCTACTCCTCTGCTTTTCATCTCTGACCCTTAAACCTGTCTCATAAAGACATAAAAATGCATCAAAGCACCAGTATATAAGGGTCCAAATAAATATAAACACGGGATTCATCAAACACAAGTCAAGTTATATACAACATTCTCCTAAAACTATTAAAAACTATCTAAAAGAACAAAACACATAAAACCCAAACGAATGCAAAGCAAAAAACACAAAAACCAACATAAACATCACCAAATGATACAAATAATAGCTAAGAATATAAGGTCTAAACGGACCTTATCAGAAATAAGCATAATTAAAATCGGATGAACAGAAGGTTGTTGGGCATCAGTGCGCGACGCACACCACAACTTTGTGCGACGCGTACAATTACTTTGCAGATCACAGATTGTTTTGTGCTAGAGGTGCGCGGCGCGCACCAGTACTATGCGCAACACGCAACTGTCGAGACCAGTTTTTTGTTAAGCTTTTTATTTTGATTTTTCTGAGGTTTTTACCCTATTTTCTCCCTATGAGTTTGAGGGGTTTTTGGTGCATTAGGAGAAC
>CAOJCR012331487.1:0-11332 GCA_948330485.1 Euphorbia neoarborescens | reverse complement strand
TAACTAAGGTATTTTAGATTTGATTCAAGGTTTTCAAATTGATTATTTGGCGATGTTGCTGGATGTTGGGTTATCAAGTCTCGAGGTAATAGGCTGAGTTCTTGATAGTGTTTGAAGTTTTAATTGAATTGAAAGTTTTATGAAAATTTAAGTAAAGTAAAGTTATGAGTTATTAACAACGAAGAGAGAGTTTGAAATTTCGAGGACGAAATTTCCTAAGAGGGGTAGATTGTAACATCCTGACCCAGGAGTTACAAGTTTATATGGTATGAATGTCGATTCGGATGCTGAAACCGAGAATTAAGTTTTTTAGAATTGATTCTTGAAGATTTTTAGTATGAAATTATGAAATTTAATTGAGGTTTTGACAGGTAAAAATGAGATTTAATATTATGTTTTATATTTGGAGTTAATTTTATTATTAACTAAGGTATTTTAGATTTGCGGGATGTTATTTTGGGTTTTTCTTCTTGGGATATTATATGGGACTATAAAAATGGGATATTTGGATTGAGGGGAGCTCAAGGTACATCCTCTCCTCCTCCCTCTCTTTTCCTTTTCCTTTCTTTTCTTTGGTTTTATTTTCTTTTTCCTTTCATTTGGGTTCTTTGTTATTGGAAGTTTGGTGGGGAGGAAATTCAACATAGAAGATGTTAGATGCTGGTTTTGGGTGGTGATGGAGCATATGGATGCTTGATTTCGATTGGGTTAAGCTTGGCTCCTTTGATGGTTTTGGTTCTTCCTTTGAACTAGTAAATGGTTACTAACTCTTTTATGTTGATTGATGTTTTTGAAGTTAGTTAATATTTTGGTATTGGTTTTGGAGTTAATAGTTGATTTATGATTATGTTTTGATTAAGTTATGTTGGTTTGATGATGTATACGAAGTTTGTTTGGTTTTGTAATTGTTGTATTTTTGTTAAGGGTTTTATTGTTATTTTAATAATAAGTTGAGCACATATGTTTTAAAAATGAATTAGTTTTGTTATAAATATTGATTTGTGATAAAGATTGGATATTGAAGTATCGATTGAGTTTGATATTTGGAATGTTAAGGATATTGTTGGATTTGTATTGGATTTGAGTAATGGAGCTTAGTGCTCGGATTATATTATGTTTTGGTTTGAATTTGATATTGTTTTGGAAGTGTTGAAATGCATTATGATTATATGAATTGCAAAGGATTTTGGTATTTGAATTTTGGTTAATGAGTTTTGAGCTTTTAAGCTCGGATCCATCTAGGGGAGGCCTGGGGAGTTTGGATGGAAGACCTATCGTGCATTACATGGTTTGTGTGACCATAATGATAGGCGGTTGTTTATATAAAAGACTTGTCGTTACCTGGCATCTATTGTGAGTAAGACCACGCGTTGACAAGGCCGTTTATTTTGGGATATCCCGGGTATATTACTATGAAAGTCCTATTATTGATTGGCAGATATTTAGTTACCCTTTATGTTTTGAAGAATATAATTTAGGATACTCTAGATAGATGTAAATATATTGTTTATGGAGTGGATAAGTTCCGAGGAATGTTTTACATAAATATGGTTTTGATATTCGAGTTTTTAACGCATTATAAGACGGTTTTGTTAAATATATGGATTTCTATATAATTATATTTTGTTTTAACTTTAACCACTTACTGAGATTTCCGAATCTCACGTTTTCAAATGTTTTTAAAATGTTTTCAAGAAAAGGAGCCATAGCTCAGGACCTATGGGATAGTCGGAGGATTGGTCAGAGCCACTGCTAATTGTCGATAGGTTTTAGTCGTAGAGTTCTGTTTTTATTTAATCTTCTGTTTTGTATTCGAAATTCTTTACTATTGAAAATATATTGATTTTCATTCGTGACTATTACAAACGTTATGTGAAGTATTTGTTTTTGTTAAAGTATTTCTTCCTCCTTGTGAGGCACTTCTTTCACACGGTTAGCTGTCGGGGCAGTGTCTCACACGTGACACCTAGTCTCCGGGGGCAGGGTGTTTCAAAAACGGACCTTGTCATCCATATCAGAAGGTGTTCTAGTTTGCTGAACATGGCCAACGCTGATGAGATATTGATGTGCAAAATGTTCTCATCCACTTTGGACGGATCAGCACACTACTTGTACGATGACTTATCACCCAGTTCCATCGACAACTAGGAGGAACTCAAAAAGCTAGTCGTAGCCAAATTCTTAGGCTCTATCCCAGCTACCACAGGGACACGTGTACTCAATGAAGTCATCCAAAGACTAAGAGAGACGTTAAGAGATCACATCATCCGGTTCAATGACGCATGTGTGAGGGTCAAGAACCTGGAGACCAACATCGCGTGCGAATCAATCATGCGAAACACCACCAGCGAAAGTCTCAGAAAATGTCTAGGTTCACAAAATCCCCAAAATCAGGTACAATTAATGAATATATGTAAAGATTGTGTAGAGGTAGACAAAGTGCAACACGCTCATCCATATCAAAGAACGAGAAGTTGGGAAGGTGACGAACCGAAAAGGCACAAACGAGACTATAATCGTGGTTATAAAAGAGCAGAGAGAGAACATGCGAGAATCAGATTCACTCCTTAAACACCTCCTTTGGTGAAGTTCTCCTGTACATCACTGACAGCGAGTTAAGCTAAGAGGTCATTGGTCCAAATAAAGAGTTGTATTGCAGGTTCCACAGGGCACAAGGCTATCACACGAATGATTGCCGTATCTTGGAAGAGAGAATGAAAAGCTAATTGTGAGGTGAACTTTTTATGGAAATAGAATGGAATTGAATTTGAAAGATTTTGGTTTTCTTTCGAAAGTAGTTTTGAGAAAAACCAAAAGAAGGAAAGATGAAAACGTTTTAGAAGAAATTAAAGCCTGAATCTCTAAAAAACGATATTTGAAGTTGCTCTCGCTCTACCAAGAATTAATTTATGGTATTTCTCGGATCCTAAGTCTCGAATCCAAAACCGTGATCCAGAGATCGGGTTAGGATAAGACATTTACTCATCCTTTTTCATAAGACTTTTAGGAAAATAAAAAATATGTAACGATAAAAGTATTTTTATTTTGAAAACCTCCTAAAATTTTAGTTTAAATTTATCGTTATCGCGCATGCAAAAACAGTAAAGAAAGCGATAAATATACACACATTATTTACAATCCGATCACACAAGCTATGCTAAGTGGTACATTTGTCGAAAAGGGGATTGGGGTACATACTTCATACATTTATCAACATGCATAATTGATTTGAATTTAAGCACATTTCACACAACATGCTTGAAATGGACATGAATTAAGAAGGGTGAGAATCAATAGCTAGAGGTCATTTATTTAGATGGTCGTTTGCTCCAACTCGACTAGTCAGATCAAATAGTTTGGGCCAAAAGATGGTCTCGTGACGGTCTAAAAACATTTTTTTTGTCTTTTTCGAATGGGATTGAAGTGATGGCTATTTTTAAAAACCTTTGGCTCAATTTTAATTATTGACATACAAATTCTTGTAGGTCGAATATTCGAGATCACTCCTCTTCATTGAATGGTGTTAGCGGCCCTAAACCCAACTTTTTGGTACGGTTTTCTAGATACCGATACGTATAACGAAAAATTGAATCTAGGTCTCAAATGCTAAAAAACGCATACATATATCAGCACACATTGATATTCACATCAAATAAAAAATGCGTAAATAAATAACGGTGAGTTGAAAAATGCATAGACGAAAACAATTTATTTTTGTCATGTACGTTAAGAAAAAAACATGTTTTATTTGAGGGCAAAAGCAACCCAAAATGAGAAAACAGATAAAAAAAATGGGCTGAAGCACATTTTCGTGTTGGGTTTGAGTTCTGGCTCGACTTTGAGTCGAGCTCGAACTCAAGTCAGAGGGTCTATTTAAGACCCTCCTTACTTAAGTCTTGGGCTCGAATCTGAGTCAAGCTCGAACTCAAGCCACCCTCTGGCTTGAGTCTTGGGCTCGACTCTGAGTTGAGGCTGAACTCGAGCCAGAAGGTCTGATCCTTGTTTTTGCGTAAATATTTTCTTTTCCAAAAATTTGGATTTTCTTCAAAATCAAAATTCAAAAGCCCGCGTTCACACGTATATTTAATTGCTTAAGGGTTTGTTCGATTTTAATCAGATCTCTTTTCCAAATCTAATCTTTCACATTTTTAAAAAATCATTTTTAAACCAAAATTTTTTTGACATTCATAAAAAAGGGTCACTCGCTCTGAGTCATACATATAAATCATATCATCACAAATAAGGCACCGATATACCTTCATGTAATCATATCAAATGGTCGAAGAACATACCATCAATTCAGTCAAATCATATCACATGGTCGAAGACTACATCATCAGATCAAGGCTCGAAAGATGAGACCTTTCATCAAAATCATATCATGTGGTCGAAGACCATATCATCAAAAATCAAGGCTCCAAAGACGAGACCTTTCATCAAGTCATATCACATGGTCAAATATCACATCATCAGAAATTAAGGCTCTAAAGACGAGACCTATCATCAAATTATATCACGTGGTCGAAGACCACATCATCAAAAATCAAAGCTCCAAAGATGAGACCTTTCATCAAATCATATTACATGTTCGAAGACCATATCATCAAGAATCAAGGCTCTAAAGACGAGACCTTTCATCAAATCATATTACATGGTCGAAGACCATATCATCAAAAATTAAGGCCCCAAATACGAGACCTCTTATTAAATCATATCACATGGTCGAAGACCACATCATCAGAAATCAAGGCTCCAAAGATGAGACCTTTCATCAAAATCATATCACATGGTTAAAGACCACATCATAAAAAATAAGGCTCCAAAGACGATACCTTTCATCAAATCATATTTAGTGGTCGAAGACTATATCATCAAATTAAGGCTCCAAAAAGGATGTCTTTATTTTGATCATATCATATGGTTGCAAACCATGCCATCTGAAATTAGGAAATCATGATGACATTATATGTGGCTAGCACTAACTAATCGTATAAACATCACACTTTGTTTGTGTGGTCAGCACTCTTTGACTCGGAATCTAGTTGTCTATGGGTAGCTGGAGGTTATATGTCTTGTATGTGTGATTAAAACTAACTAATCATGTGAACAGCACACTCTGTTTGTGTAGTCAGCACTCTTTGACACGAATCTAGCTGCTCCGGGTAGCTGGAGGTTATATGACATTATGTGTGATTAGCACTGATTAATCATGCAAACAACACACTCTGTTTGTATGGTTAGCACTCTTTGACCCGGAATCTGGCTACCTACGAGTAGTGGAGGTTATATATCCTTTATGTGTGATTAACACCCTCTAATCATGTGATCGGTATCCTCCGACCAATATCTTTGGATCCTATATGTACTCAACTCTGTTAATCTGCACATTCTACATGTTATAAGCATTATTCATCACCGTCTCATATATGTATCACATCCTGTATATCATGTTGTAGTTTAAATACCATTCTGTACTCTACATATCATGCATCCCCACATACTGAATCTACAATATGGCCTACACAGTGGATATGTTGTGTATGGTCAGCACTATCTGATTGTGTGATTGGCACTCTCCAATCTAGAATCTGGTCATCTATAGGTGATTGGAGGATAAGTCTCAAATCTTCCTCTTACACTTGTAAATATCATAAGCATTTGCACATTTGCTAATATTCTACATAAATATCATTACACTGCATTACATAATCATGCATTATGTGTTGTACTTATATGAATACATATTTGTATGGGTGGAGACCCTAGGGGCATTTCATATCAGGATTGGCAACTAGAGAAGAATCAGAATAGGTAGGGTACTCTTTGAAGCTAAAAATGAATCCTCACCAGGCATTCACGAAAGGGATTGTAGAAACACTGATAGACTACCTGACATCCCCAGAATTCAACTATATCTTGAACAAGATGGTGAAAAATTCCATTGACAGTGCCATTACACAAAATACCTTGGAAATGTATAAGATAAGAGCTAAGTGTGCCGCAATAGAATTGGAAGTGATATATCTAAACCATCAACTTAGAGCTAGTCAAGCTGTGGCCTAATCACCCAAAATGCTCAAGAGCTCAAACGACAAACCACCTCAAACGTTTGCCATCTCCATCCATCACTAGTTGGGTTCCCAAGAAGAAGGCATTAAAGAACCCTTGGAAAGTCAATCTATCACATATCTTCAAGAAATGTAGAGAGAAATGAATATTTTCCCCTGTCAAACCATTAGTAATGCCAAGTCCATCCAATGGTGACAACTTTTTCTCTTACCACATGAATACGGGTCACCAAACTAATGAGTGTCATAGCCTACTGTATGAGATTAAGTGCCTTATTAAGAAAGGGGTGATAGAAAAGCTTGGGTCAGCAACCGCTTCTTCTTCTCAAGTCAATTATTTGAAGGGTAATGGAGGGCTACAAGAGAATTTGATAGTAGCCCAAATCCCATGAGCTAATGATGATCAGAAGGTAAGGGCTGCATCAGCCATGAATAACTTGGTACGAAAGATCTGCCTAGAGAATATTGAATCAGATGAAGAAGAGGAGAGTTTACTTCTGATGTGAGCTCCTTCTTACGACATCCTAGCTAGCCAGCACATGCCACCTGAAGACTCCCTGCATGCAGGGAAGTATGTTGTTCTATTGTGGAAACACTATGTAATATTTTTCTTTTGAATGAATGCAAAGAACCGTTCCATCTTTTGCATACACTATTGTCTGCGCATACTACATTTGTTTATCTAAGTGATGTATCCACATGAGCACATCATTAAAATGCATTGAATATGAATACGACACGACATATGCAAAGTACTTTGAACTTGACACTTTATTCTCTTGAAAGGTAAGGTTGAGATAATGAAAGAACGACAAAGAAACAATTAACAGTCTTAACTATTCTAGACGGCAGCTAGAGAAGAGCCCATCCAAGAAGACGACGCATTGTTTTCATCAACTACATCCAGTGACATCTATGTGAGCACTCACTAGTCTGGCAAAAGCAACATCAAAGCACATATAACATCTTGAATGCAAAAATCTAAAAACATTCCAGCCAATTTCAAAAAAAAATTCTAGGAAACTCCCTAAGTCCTTGGGCTAAATGAACTAAATTGATTGGTTCCCACATTTGTTCCTCTAAAAATAAATGTGGCCAGTCTGAAAGTTATTCAAAAGCTTTGGTTAACAGCTTATCCCAGCCCAAGGGGCACGTCATCAACATGTCCCTTATTAATCAGGTGGGCCTCGTTCTATTCCCCAAGGGACATGTCATCAACATGTCCCTAATAAATTAGACATACCTTATTCCGTTCCCCCAAGGAGCATGTCATCTATGTTTTCCTCTTAATATAGTTTTCTACCCCAGGGGCAAGTCATCTACATAACTCTTATAATTCTATCTTATTTTTTCTCTTACCACCGGGGCATCTGTTAATTGCCTTATTCCATTTATATGGCCTTAAAAGTTGACTTAATTCTTCCTAACCCAAAAAGTATCACCCCTATTCTTTCTAAACCACTCCTTTCGAATAGATGTACAAGCCTAAGATCCTCGGCTTCCAAAAGCTTTGGCCACTTACCTGAAACATTCAAATAAGTCAAGATGATTAGAACACACCACGGCTTAAATATTAAAAAAAGGGAGAGAGACTGTTGCAAACCTGGATCAGAACCCTTTCCCAATAAAACCGCATTCAGTATGTTATTCTTGCTTTGTGCTCTTCCGAGATAGTTGAATGGTAGCACTGGTGCTATTGTTCATAGCCAATTTAGATGGATTAATATGGCTACCAGTGGAATCCTAATAGAATATCATCTACTTTGAAAACTGCCTACCCCTGACAACTAATCAATCAAAGTAATTTCCCATTACCAAGCACTGTGGGGAAAAGATCTTTAAAGAAGAAAAGCTCTATCCTCGTGACCAAATCATACCTTCTCCCCAAGCGAGAAAATTTCTAGGGGTAAAAACCGAAAAGGCTCCCTAGAGGTAAGGGAAAGAATGGTAGTCTAGTTCAAGGTCACTTGCATCTTTCTTGTTGTATTCACATTGATTGCATCATAATGTTATGAATGCTCACATCCTACTCAGGAGATATCATGTAGCATATGTATACGCTTGACATATATAAGCTGAATCCCAAAAATAAGAGACAAAAAAAGAAAAAAACAAACAAAAAAACCATAGCTCATCAGATAAAAAACTGAGGGGTTATTGGCGGTCCAGTCAAAAGTTAGAGCAGCTAGCTAGGGTAAAACTGAGAGGTTCTCAGCGGTCCAGAAAAAAAAATTAGAGTATAAATCAAATTTGACTACCATTGATTTTCACTCTTAAATGGATCTAGACACAATGAAAGTCTTTGGGGTCCCCGTATCTTACTCGTCAGATGGTCAAATCAGAGGCATCTCAAACAAGGGAGAAACAGTCTACCACTCCAAGGAGTCATCAGAAAAGATAACCTAAATGGAAACAGAATCAAGAAATTTTATCATTTTCAGTCTTAGGGTTACCCGTAGCTACTTGTCTGACCTACGGAGCCTCACTCTGATCAAACCACTAAGAAGTGAGTAGCCAATGCCTAGCCTGTGGTGTCCTCCATCTAATATGACATCGTCTGCATACATAAGATGTCTGCACATGCATACACTCCATGTATATATGCATGCACACATGCATATTACTCGAAGGGTCTATAGGAGAAGTCACTGCACACACTTTCCCCCAGAAAAATCTAACAAAGTTGAGGACTGTCACAAACCATATCTTATATCATCAATGATATAGAAATAGTCAATAAGTCTAGAATCTAATGGTATATTAGCATTAGACAATAAGTCCAAACCATATTTCATATCATCAGTTATCCGAAAATAGTCAATAAGTCCATAATCTTATGGTCTACTGTCATTAGATAATAAGTCCAAACCATATTTCATATCATCAATGATTTAGCAATAGTTAATAAGTCTAAAATCTTATGGTCTACTGGAATTATATAATAAGTCCAAACCATATTACATATCATTAATCATCTGGCGATAGTCAATAAGTCCATAATCTTATGGTCTACTAGCATTATACAATAAGTCCAAACCATATTTCATACCATCAATCATCTGGCAATAGTCAATAAGTCCAGAAGTTTATGGTCACTAGAAATAGTCAATAACTCCAAACCATTTTACCTTCTTTATCTCTTAATCAAAGGGGCAAAAATTTTTGTTTCCAAAGTTATCGATTAAGAGAAAAATGCGGGAGAAACAACCTCACTCTTTTAGCACAAAGCCTAAGAATTAAGAGCAAACAAACGCTCCATGTGAAGCATGGGGATAAAGGCATGCACAAATCCTTTGGTCGAGGGAAGAATTAGCAGTTCTTGATGAAGGGATGAAGGCAACTGAGTGGTTCTAATCCTTGTGCGAAGCACTCGAGATTGAAACACGCAAATCAGTTCACGGTATGCTCACTTCATGTTTAAGAAATTCTACTCGGAAAAGAATAAATGAAAGGATAGCTATTCAGCTTTTAGCCAACTCTGGATATATTATTACCTCTCAATAATGTATTTGGATAAGTAAATTTTCAAAGCCACAGCAAAGGCAAAAGCATAAGCAAAACATAATTTATGTATTGATCATATGCAATGCATGTTAAAAACAAACTTTCCACTTAGAAGGCTAAAATGTCTATTCAACAGTTCATTGTAATAGAGGGCTGGGACCTAACCTAATGTGTTTCTGAAACATCAATATGAAATCTAGTAAACCCAGTGACATATGCACTCAGAATTGAATAACAATAAAATCATTAGAAGGTACCGAAGTCGTAGAAACTAGTACTGAACGAAATGACTCCTAAGTCATCTTGCTTCTATTGATCTCATTCAATTATATTATTTGGCCTTCTGTTGAGAACTCTATACTCCATTTTTTTAGTATAAAGTAATACATGGATTCATCCTAAAGGATGATTGTAGGGGATATAAATATGTGAGAGATAGCAAAAGACTTGGACTTATGAATACTATTTCATCTCTAGAGAAAAAACTACCATCTGTTGGCTTTTTTTTACTCAGAGCTTTGGTTTTCCCAGATGTTTCCTCTGGAATTTCGATACCCATACCTCTTTATCCATCTGGTGTTTCTTCTTATAATTATCAACTAAATATTGTCGTTAATATGGAAATTGTTAATCTTTCATGATGTTCCTGTCCTATTTTGTCCTTTATCTTTTGTACATCTATTAATGCAAAATAAATTATCAAATTTTTCAGGGTAAAAGTTTGACGAAGCAAAAAATATTGGAGCAGATTTGGTTGGCGGGGAGGACTTGATATAGCAAATAAAAGAGGGATTCATGGATTTTGACAAAAATAGCAACACACAAGGGAACAACAATACACATGCACAGCAACATCTCTACATGGCATAGCGACAATAGAAAAAGTAGAAAACCAAAAAGGTAGTTGAGTAAAGATGCATACCCATTGGAGTGCTGAAAGTTAGTGTTGGCCTGAGGTCACCTTATGAAGAGGAAGAAGAAATGGAATGCGATGAAGCACTGGAATCCACTGAATATAATCCAATAGCTGGAAGAAGAAGAATACGCTTTTGATAATCCACTGAGTTTATTATCAGTTCTTAAGAAGAAGAAGATTCAATTTCGAATATGCATTTGAAAGAGAGATTTTAGAGAGAGAAATGGAGATGGAAAGCAGCATAGAAAGAGAGATTAGAGAGAGAAAGAGTGGAGAGAGAGCAGATGGAAGGACATGTCGGTTCTTTCTAAGATAAATTGGGAAAAAATTAGGAAAAAGGAACGATTTCTAATTGACAACCGTTCCATTATATATAAATAGGGAACAGTTATATACATAATTGTTCCCTTTTCTGTATTTCTAAGCAACAGATTAAAATAAATAGTGATCAATTTATTATTACTGTTGCCTTTTCTGCTTTTTTAAAATTAAACAGGAACGATTATATATGCATCTGTTGCCTTATATACTGAAAGGCAACAGTTTTAACTCAGTTGGCCTTTAAGTATATAGGCAACATTTGAAAACATACCATTGCAGTATACACTAATAGACAACGGTGGATGAAAAACCGTTGCCTATACATCATTGCAATAGTGTGTTTTAGGAATACTATAATTTGTTGACATTTTGTGCCACTTGAGGCACACAATTTCATTTACAATCCAATTTATTTATAGCAATAGTTTTATACATTTCTATTTTTGTTTTTCTATTTTATTTATTACAAAAATGTTATTCAATGTGATAATGAAACTAAGGCTAAATTTGTTTCTAGCATGAA
>CAOJCR012330954.1:0-15807 GCA_948330485.1 Euphorbia neoarborescens | reverse complement strand
TGATACCTTCGTTGTGGGATCGATACCTGTACTTAACCAGGATTATTACTTGACAGCGATAGGGTACACTGCTCTTTAGTGAGCAGTTTAGCAGTAGTTTTTAACTGCAGCTAAACGCGTGTCAAGTTTTTGGCGCCGTTGTTGGGGAGAGTAATTTCCCAACATCGAACCAACATTAAAATTTCAGATTTGAGCATTGTGATGGTTTATGAATATTTGTTTAAATTTGTAGTGTACATTTTGTTTTTGTGTTGTTTATACATTAATTGTTGTGTAATTTGTCCTTGTGAAATTTAAGATGAGTTTTTCTCTTGGTATATGCATACTCGCTCTTCTACAAGTAATTTTAATCTTCTGGATATCGATCCCGAGATTGAGCATACCTTTCACAGGAATCAATGAGCTAGAAGAAACTTGATTGCAGCTATGGATGATCTAGCAGTGAGAGTTGAGTTGGAGCGTATGCGAGCATAGAAGCTGAGCGCGCAGCTAGAGATGCTCAGCTGACTAAATTGGGGGAGCAAATGGAGCAAGAGATGAAGGTAAGAGTAGAGTAGGAGATGAGAGAGAGAATAGAAAGGGAGGCTAGAGCATGACCACAAGAACCCAGGGTACAAAAGGATCAAAGGCTGCAGAATTACCAGCTTGTCAAGAGACAACCCGCTAGAGCGGGAAGGCGCATGGCAGACCTTATCGCTCCTCATGGTCCTGGAGAGATTAAAGGTGTGGTAATGCCAGCCATTACTACAAACAATTTTGAGCTAAAGACCAGCATGATTCAGATGGTTCAAAACATTGGTTAGTTCAGTGGTGGTCTCTCAGAAAACCCCAATGCCCATCTTAGGCGGTTCCTAAGGGTTGCTGATACAGTAAAAAGCTAAATGGAGTGCCACAGGATGCTATCAGGTTAAAGCTATTTTCATTCTCTTTGAATTGAAGTGCCATAGAGTGGTACGATTCCTTGCGTCCCGATTCAATTACAACTTAGAACCAGTTGCTGGATCAATTTCTCGCATTCTATTTCCCCTCATCGAAGACCATACAGCTAAAAAATGAGATTAATGCCTTCCGTCAGTTCGGAATAGAGTCTATGAATGAGGCTTGGTCACGATTCCAATGGATTCTCCGCAATTGCCCCCATCACAACATTGCTCAGTTTGATCAGGTTAGTATTTTTTTTATCATGGTTTATCTACTGCTAACTGTGCACAAATTGATTCTTCTGCAGGGGGAGATATGTTCCAATTGACAGTGGAAGATGTGGAAGCACTGATAGAAGGAGTGGCGAGGAAAAGCATAGTATGGATTAAGGATCCATCGAACAGATGGGATGTGCATATGGCATCAACTATACAGTCCACTCCCGCCAAGGATGAGATGAGCCGAAAGATGGATTTAATGATGGCGAAATTAAGTTCTCTTAAGATACAGCGATCGGTGCTATGAATAACTTATGGAGGCGATAATCTAAGCCAAGAATGTCAAAGAAGTGAAGCAACTTTCCAAGAAGGATTGGAGAATACAAACTATATGGGAGGTAACTTCAGGTACAATAATCAAAACTCTTGTAATAGTTCGTATCATAATAATATTGCTAACTTCGGAAAAAGGTATCAACACCCGAATATGTCATACTCTAACAATCAAAATGTGTTGAAACCATCTTCCAAGTTTTATTCTGAGCACCAGACTCAAGGGGTAGGTAAGGCCCGACACATCCATATAATCAACCTCTAGCGTTACCTCCTCCACCTCTGAAACAAGAGGAGAGCATGATGTCCTTGTTGAAGGATATTTCATCCAAGCTCTCGGAGACTACAGCTAGGTTGGTGGATAATGAGGCGTTGACTAAGATGAGTAGAGAAAGGTAGGAAAGGCCTTCTGGAAGTCTCCCGAGTACTACCGAGCAGAACCCCAATAGGAACTCAAGGGAGACAGCCAAAGCAGTGACTTTGCGGAGTGGAAAGCAGGTGGAGACTTCTAATTCTGAGATAAAGGGTTAACCTCTACCTCCACAGGTAAGTGATGAGTTGGATAAGGTATGTAACTCTGACTCTAATTATGAAAATGATTTAAATACTCCTGTTTCTGATGTTAGTAAGGAAGAGAGTGCTCCTAATCTGGCTAGGACTTACACTCCTACATTGCCTTTTCCACAAAGGCTTAAGAAAGACAAGCTAGATCAGAAGTACTCCAAGTTTCTTGATGTTTTCAAAAAAGTGGAATTTAATTTTCCTTTGGTTGAAGCTTTACAAGAAATACCCACTTATGCAAAATTCTTCGGTGAACGTATTGCAGGTAAAAGGAAATTAGGAGCGAACAAAGTAGTGGCACTAACAGAAGAGTGCTCTGCTATAATCAGCAACAAGATTCTGCCAAAGGTGAAGGATAGGGGTAGTTTCACTATTCCATGCCAGATAGGGAACCTGAGGATTGCAAATGCCCTATGCGATTTGGTAGCAAGTATCAACTTGTTGCCTCTTTCGATTTTCGGAAGCTTGGATTGGGAGATCTGAAGCCCACCAATATGACCTTGTAGTTAGCTGACTGTTCTATCACTAGACCACAAGGAGTTGTGGAAGAAGTCTTGGTAAAGGTAGATAAATTCATATTTCCTACTAATTTTGTGGTTCTAGATATGGACAAGGATAATGTAGTCCCGATTCTTCTCGGGTGACCATTTTTGGCCATTGGACGCACCTTGATAGATGTCCAAGAGGGTAAGTTAATCTTGCGAATACAGGATGAAGAGGTAACTTTCAACGTCTATAATTCTATGAAATATCCATTGGATAGGGAGAATTGCAATTTTGTTTCTGTATCTGAACTTACTGATGAGTGTGTTCGTGAGCAATTATGTAGTGGACAGGTTAGCGAGTTAGAAGATGACTATAAGGCAGTGCAAGAATTCCTGGACGATGCAGCGGAGGATGCGGAATGTAGTTGGTTAAGGGGTAGGTTTGATAGACTGGATCGAGAGGTCAAACCGGCGCCAAGTCATCATTGGAGGAACCACCATCCTTGGAATTAAAGTAGCTACCTGAAAACCTTAAATATGTTTTTCTTCAACCTCCTCAAGATTTACCTGTTGTTATTTCTTCCATGTTGATAGGTGAGCAGGAAAGGGAGTTGGTAGGAGTGCTCATGAAGCACAAGGGAGCTTTCGGGTGGAGCATTCATGACATAAAGGGAATAAGCCTAACCTTTTGCACACACCGCATTTATTTGGAAGAGGAGATCAGTCCATGTGTGCAACCATAGAGGCAGCTCAATCCTAATATGAAGGAGGTCATCAAGGCAGAGGTAATTAAGCTTCTGGACATATGTATTATTTTTCCTATTTCAGAAAGCCAATAGGTAAGTCCTATACACTGTGTCCCTAAAAAGGGAGGTACAACGGTAATAGAAAATGATAAGGGGAGTTAGTTCCCACTAGAGCGGTTACCGGGTGGCGTATGTGTATCGATTACAGAAAATTAAATAATGCCACCCTTAAAGACCACTTTCCATTGCCGTTTATCGATCAAATGTTGGAAAGATTGGCTGACCATGACTATTTTTGCACATTAGACGGGCTATCTGGATATATACAAATTCCTGTGGACCCTCTCGCTCAAGAGAAGACCACTTTTATATGTCCTTACGGGACATTTGCGTATAGATGGATGCCTTTTGGGTTATGTAATGCACCAACTACTTTTCAAAGATGCATGCTTGCGATTTTTGTTGATATGATTGAGGACTTTATGGAAGTGTTTATGGATGACTTTTTAGTGGTCGGTAAGAATTTTGATTCTTGTTTAAATAATCTGGATTTGGTCATTCAACATTATGAAGATACCAATTTGGCACTTAGCTGGGAGAAGTGACAATTTATGGTGCGTGAGTGTATTATACTTGGTCATAAGATTTCAGGGAAGGGGATTGAGGTCAATTCGGCTAAAATCGAGGTAATTCAAAAGTTTCCTCCACCCAATTCGGTGAAAACAATACAGAGTTTTTTAGGTTATGCAGGCTTATATAGGAGGTTTATTAAAGATTTTTCAAAAGTAGCTAAGCTGTTGACTGAATTGCTTCAAAAAGATGTGTTATTTAATTTCAATATTGATTGTTCGATTCCTTTAATAAGCTGAAACAAGAATTAATCAATGCACTGATTATGGTAAGCCCGAATTGGGACCTCCCTTTTGAATTGATGTGTGATGCGAGTGATTTGGCGATAGGTGCATGCTTAGGGCAGTGAGTGGATAAGGTTTTTCGCCCAATTTATTATGCTAGTCGGCCCTTGAATGGGGCGCATTTGAATTATTCTGTTACCGAAAAGGAACTGTTAGCTGTAGTATTTGCTTTTGACAAGTTTAGACCATATCTAGTATTGTCTAAGGTGATTGTTTACACTGATCATGCTGCCTTGAGGTATTTATTGTCAAAACAGGATGCAAAGCCGAGATTGATCAGGTGGATCTTGCTTCTGCACGAATTTGACGTTGAGATAAAGGACAAGAAGGGAGTGAAGAACGTGGTGGCCGACCACTTGTCACGTTTGCCAATGGAAAATGAATATTTGGAAGACAATTTCAACATCCGAGAAACCTTTTCGAATGAGCACTTATGTACGGTAAATTCTAGTCCTTAGTTTGCAGACATTGCAAACTACAATGTAGGCAATACTCTTCCTCCGAATTTGATATATTTTCAGCGTAAGAAATTTTTGAATGATGCTAGGGATTATTTTTGGGATGATCCCTGTTTGTTTAAACTATGTGCTGATAACATAATTAGGAGGTGTTTACCTGAGTCAGATGTACCATCTGTTATTAGAATGTGCCATGATAGGGATGCGGGAGGCCACTTTAGATCTAAACGAACGTTAGGAAAAAGTTTAACTAGCAGGTTCTATTGGCCAACCATAAGATCGGATATTGAGAGCTACATTAAAACTTATGACACGTGTCAAAAAATAGGAAACCTCTCCAAGAAGGACGAAATGCCCCAACAAGGTATCTTAGTGCGCGAATTCTTTAATGTCTAGGGCATCGACTTCATGGGGCCATTTCCAATGTCTTACAACAACTAATACATTCTGGTAGCGGTTGAGTATGTGTCTAATTGGGTTGAGGCGGTGGTGTTACCCACCAATGATTGTAAGGTTGTGATTAATTTTCTTAAGAAAAATATACTTACACTGTTCAGGACTCCCAGAGCTATCATTAGCGACGAGGGATCCCACTTTTGCAATAAGCCATTTGAGACATTGTTGCATCGGTATGGCGTCACCTACAGAGTAGCTACACCCTGTCATCCTCAAACTAGCGGACAAGTTGAGGTGACAAATAGGGAGATTAAACGAATTTTGGAGAAGATGGTCAATGCGTCACGAAAGGATTGGAGCCTTAAGTTAGACGATGCATTGTGGGTTTATATGATAGCCTATAAAATGCCCATAGGGATGTCCCCATACCGTCTTGTTTTTGGGAAGGCATGTCACTTACCTGTCGAGTTAGAACATAAAGCATTTTGGGCTTTACAATTTTTGAACATTGATGTTAAAGCTACAGGTGATCTCCGTTTGAGACAATCGAATGTACTAGATGAGCTTCATCTTAGCTTATATGAGAATGCCAAGATTTATAAGGAGAGGAATAAGAAGTGGCATGACCAATGGATAATAGAGAAGCACTTTAACCCCGGAGATTCTATTTTGTTATTTAATACCAGGTTGAAGCTTTTTCCAGGTAAGTTGCGAAGTCGATGGACGGGTCCATTTCGAGTACATAAGGTATACCCATCTGGGATGGTGGAGATTGAGACACCGGAGGGGGTACAGAAAGTGAATGGGCATCGATTGAAGCAATACTTCCATGGAGTAGAGTTCGGAGAGAAAGAGGCCATACGCCACCAAGATGCAAAATGATCGGTGAAAGTAGAGCTATTCTGACTATAAATATAGCGAGTGTAAGATGTAAATTATTATTTGGATTGTCGTGTTTTTATGGTGTGTTTTATTTTGTTTTGTAGGATTCTAATGTACTGATCAACAAGTTCAGGAGGCACGAAAATCAAGGTAAGTGAAAAAAAATAAAAGAGCAAGCCTGTGCACGACGCGAACTAAAGCAGTATGCATCGCACATTAATTAATTTGAGTAGACAGAAGGTTTGCACGACCAAGTGCGCGTCGAGCACTCTGTCGTGCAACACTTCTGCCTATTTAAAATAATTAATGCGCGTCGCGCATAGGTATAGTGCGTGACGCGCATTAATTCGCCAAAAAAAAAAATAAAAAAATAAAATCATTTTTCTTTTAAAACCTAAATCCCCTTTCCCTGATTTTCTTACTCTTCTCCCTTACTTTCTTCAACATCTACTCCACACCTTCTTTGATATCGATCCTCTACCGTCTTCCTTGCTTTGCCTTCATCACCTTCTTCAACCTTGTTTTCTTATTCTCTCTCTCCTTCTCCCTCTCTCTACCCTGTCCATTTTTCCCACTCCCTTTGTCGATAGCCTGTTTCGAATTGGTAATTTCGGATTGAAATCTAACCTCTGACCTAACTGCAATATGACAAAAAGGTATGTTCCTTCCCTCTTATCTCTCCAATTTCTTGCTTTAATTGTTCGAAATTCTTCTTAAACGCTCAATTAGTAAGAAATTAGGTTTGAGAATGATATTTCATGTTGATAATGATACTTGATCTTGTTGGATTATGCATTGAATTGATTGAGTGAGAGTCCATTGTTTCCCTTTTTCTTTTGTGACTTCATTCTGAACCTAGTATGGGGTTATTTTTAGGGATTCAATTTTACTGAAGCAAGGGAAGGAGAGATCTATTACTGGGTCATGAATCAATGCTGCCGAGTCTACCATTGTTTTTCTTCTCATTTGGCAGCTTGTGCGTGATATTAAATTTGATTGTTCTGCTGATTTTATACACCATTATGATGAAATAAAGTAAAGAAAACTTAATTACTACATGCAGAGGGTGCTAGGTGATTTAGAATGAATCTTGGTGGACTGAAAAACTGAGACAACCCCTCCAAGTGCACATGTCCAGTGGTTTATATGTCAAATGCTTCTAATATGTTGTTAATAGGGTGAAAAACAACTCCATTTTGTCACTACTTCAGGGAGGTAATACTTGAACATTTTCTTTATTGTGAGCATTTGTACTGCTTAATCACATCTTTATTTCTAGAGCATGATGCATCTAGTTGACATAGTGGAAGGTTGAGTTGAACACCATGGGATTGAACTTCCAGTTACATTTTGACTCCGTCGTGTTTTATATAGTTATATCTTTTCTCTAGTATACTTGTTTGGTCTTCTTTTCAATATTTCTTATTTTCTTTTCAAGTCTTTGTTTCTAATTCTATTTTCTTTCCTAGGTTGAAGCGTTTAGGCAAGAAGGGAGCCGGGATCTCTATCAATCCTCCCGTTGCACCAAACAACCGTACACAACCGCCGCAAATGGTAGAGTTAACTGGATTTTCACATGTTGTGAAGTGTCCATTTCCTTTACACAATGCAGCTAAAGTAAAAGCTAATGAGGGCCTTCGAAAATTGCCTATTATCGCCTTCAAGCTATTCAATATGCCAGGACTCCGTAAAGCCGGTGATTATGATGAGTTTTACGAGCTTTTACGTATATTAGGGTGGTCTGATCTAGCATGGACGGGGATACCTATCTACCCTAATTGACACAGGAGTTTTATGTGTCATTAGTAGCCGACAGCACCAGACCTACTCCGAGTTTGACTTTTCGACTTCTTGGTAAGACATACTTTCCGAATACTACTCAGTTAAATGCAATATTCAAGAGTACGGGCAACGCTTAACTGGGATGGCCTGCTGGTATGTCCGAGCATATCATATGGGGTGAAATCACAGGAAATGCTTATTATAAAAATAGGGTGGCGAAAACCTCAGCCATCCAGAGCAAGTCCCTCTGACTTCTACAGCGGTTTTCCTGTTAGAACATGCAAGGGAAACCTGAGGCTAGCAAGGTAACCTAGTCGGACCTCCAGATTATCTTTTATGCTACTCGAGGGCACTCCATGGATATGGGGATACTTATCATTGACTGCCTTATTACCAGAAGCAAGCACATAAAACGAGGGTGCCTCTCATTTGGGCATTTTGTCGCCATTCTTGCTCGGTACATTCTAGGTGCCACTTACTGTAATGATCTTCAACGCATTCCGCCCATGAAGCTCACAAGCAAGAACATGGATGTTGTACCAGCTACGGGTGCATCTACCTCAGGGTCAGGAGAAGACAGTCGGGGGAAGAGGCCACTAGAGCCCATGGATGAGGACGAGGTTGAGGATCATGAGGAGCAAGAGGTTGCTGCAGATCCCCTAGTGTAGTACCACCTGAGCCATATCCGCGAGGGGATCACACTGATTAGATCCTCCAGCAGTTCCAAGATTTGAGACTCTACATAGAAGCGGGTTTTGACATGTTGGGCCAACAGTTGGATGCTCACGACACTCGTTTCCAGCATATAGAGGACCAGCTGGCCCAGCTCAGACAGGAGCATGGCTAGTTTCACCCACCACCTCCACCACTGGGTGATCATCAGTGAGTCTTCCTTATCTTTCTTTTATATGCTATCTACACTTTTTTTGTACTGGATTTCATTGCACTTTTGGAATTTAGTGCATTCTAAGTGTGGGGTGGCATCGCTTACGCTTCTTTTTAGTTTATTGCTAGGTTTGCTAGATGTTGACCAGTAGTGTAGGCCTGGTTATGCATGTTGGTATTTATTTTCTTCTTTTTGTTTCATGCTTTCATGTGTAAGTTTAGTAACGAATACCGAATAAATGATGAGTTGTTCTCAATTGTTTGGATATGTGAATTTCTTAATTGTCTAGCTGCACCAGAAGTAGAGTTTCTGTGCTGGGTCCTCTAAGTGATATGGCATGATACTTTTTGTTAAAGTTCTGGAATTGGCCTGTTTGTGCTTGTGAAGCCATTCTTTGAACAATGTGTTTGCATGAAACCAATAAGAGCTATCATGTATAGTGGTTCGAATATTTACTGCTGTTTCTATGTTTGAATTGAGATAGTGTTTAGGAACAATGAAAGAGTAAAGCAGCTTTAAACACCATGACTCTCTTGTACGTAAAAGTGAGAATTTATTTAAGCATAATGGACCACTTTCACTTGGGTTCCATATTTGTTGTCAGAGGCAGTCAATCAATGCATGCTAGATCATAGAACAAGGTGTGGACTTGCACTTGGCATGAGTAGAACTTAGTATGTAGAGACCCTTAGGATTTTAGCCACACGTACACACACATCGATTTCACTTTTCTTTTCACTAAACCTCTTTGAACCTAATGCAATTACCATACCTTTAGAACCCTTTTTGAGCTTGAGCCTATTCTTCTAAAAGCCATATTACAAGGCGGATCGCCTTAAAGCTACAAGCCTATGCCCTTTCACTTTGATTTCCTTTCTACCCATCCTCTCCTGTATTTTATACTGAACATTGTGCTGAACTTCATCTTTTAAATTATTCTGGGGAGGTTTCCATCTTCTAAAAAGGAATTGTTCACTTAAAAAAATTAATGATTGAAAAAGAAAAAATGGTAATGAAAAAAAATAAAAAAATAAAAAAAGAAAAAAAGAAAAAAAGAAAAAAAAGAAAGAGAAAAAAATTTAGTTTATCCTTCTTATTTGTTGAATAAATAGCAACTTCCTCTATTGTGTGTTTCTAGAGTGGGGGTTCCGATTAAGTAAATTCATGTGCTTTTCGGGGAACTAAATACTAAGTTGTTTCATATCTTTTTCCTCGAATATTCAAGGTACTTCCATTCTCAGTGTATTTTTTGGGTGACTTCATTTGTGATTCAGAATTCTTCGTTTCTTTTTCCCTGAATCATTGTTGTGTCTCTAAAATAAGTATGGGGTGGGTTCCTAGTGATAGATTTATGGATATCTCCTAAGGAATATTGCTATTTTCTTCGTGAATCCGTTCTTAATTTTTTAAAGGGACTACATCATTGATGTCACCCTTTGTGATTCATCTTTTCACCATGATATTAGTGGTTGTGTTTATGTTATTCTTCTCTTTACATCATTCCTTTCTGTCATGATAGCAAAACTTGGAGTTGCTTGTTCGTTATTTTATTCTAAAATAGTGATGCAATTCTGTCTTGTTCTTCTTATACCCGAAATTGGTCAATTTATGTGTCCAGTATATATGAGGGAGTTGTAAACCTAAAAGACTTCCATCACACCCTACCCTTACCTTCAGAACATTACAAACCACTGAAGTTCTTTTTTTTTTGTTCCTCTATGCCAATGACTGCATCGAGATTGCCATTAGTTCGTTATGTGAAGCATGCTAGGTTTGATTGTGTGTGTTCTTATTTCCACCATTATTTTCTGAGTGTTTTGAGTGAAATCTGTGAGGCGAATTAAAAAGTAGCTGTATAGATTCTCACCGTTCCTCTATGTTTGATTATTTTGGGCATGTAAACAGTAGTACTTATGTTTGTTGTCTATAGATGATTGTTGTTATTGTATGGATTGCTTTTACATGTTTGGGATGGACAAACTGGCATGGTTAAATCTTAGGTGGTTTGCTGGTGGAGACTGGTTTTTAGTCTTGAGTTTCAGGTCATTTGCTTAAGGACAAGCAAAACTTTAAGTGTGAGGTAGTTAATAAGGTCGGGTTCGACCTTATATTCTAGGCATTAAGAAACCATATTAATGAATGATTCCCCAGATATTTGGCATTTATTTGTGATGTTTCATGCATTTTCACTTTAATTTGTTATTTATGGTTCGCTGCATATTTTGGTGTTTTTGTTGTCAATTTGGTTATTTTTGTTAGTCTGAGGTTATGAGACCAAGGACATGGTAGTTTGACCCGTGTTTTGAGCTTTATAATGCAGGGGTAGTTACCCGAGCAATTTGTAGAAGGAGCCGGAAGCGGAGTCCGGATGTAGAGCGATAAAGAGGTCAGATCTTTGGATCGGTTTTTGAAGAAGTTGGGAGTGGATTTTAGAGTGGACGTCAAAAGGGAAAATGGAGTTCAGGCTACGAGCTTTCCAACGGATCCTAGATCATCGAAATCAGACACCAGACAACGAAGTTATGGTTAAAAGAAGACTGTAGAATAAGATGGCTCTAAAACTGAAGCACTGCGAGGCGCGTACTACTACTATGCGCGACGCGCATGATTAAGATTGGACAAATAGTAGGTTTTTGGACATGGTGCGCGACGCGCACCACAACTGTGCGCGATGCGCATAATTAATTGGCAGACGGCAGAATGTTTTGTCACTTTGGTATGCGACGCGCACAAGTACTGTGCGCGATGTGCACCTGTCGAGAACATATTTTTCAGCAATTTTCTGATTTAATTTTTATGATGTAATTACCCTATTTTATCCCTATTTGTTTGAGAGGTTTTTGGTACATTATAAGAACATATAAATAGCTAGAGAAAGCTCCATTTAGGGTTTATCTTTCATGTAATTTTGAACCTACAACTTCACTCAAGTTTTAGGGTTTGTATTTGGGGATTTCAGATTTCTTTAACAAAGGTTGACGTGCGAGTTATATTCAGCATCTTTCCCGTCTGCGATTCGTGAGTTTTACATTGAATCTCATCGTCTTTATAACGGTTCCGCTTCAACATTTACAAACTGTTAAGATCCAATCATTGGATTAGGGCATAAGTTTTCTTAACTTTATTCATATTGATTTGATGTGATCTTACGACCTGTCTGCTGTTGATTGATTCCATTATCTCTTTCTATCTTAATTTGCGAAATTAGGGTTTTGGTTACGCATGTTATTTATTGATTCGTCTTGTATGTTTTATTAATCGATTTCAATCTAGTCTTATAAAGTTCATATTTCATCAATTTCATACATGTCGCCCTACCTAGATTACAACCTAGGAAACCATTGGAACTGACAATTCTGTGGAATATACGGGAACTTATTTTCTGATATCTAGAGCTAGACCGCCTCTCAACAAGGAAGAACGGCTAGGAAGCATAATCGAACCTAGAGTTGCTAGTGAGAATCGTTTAATTAACATATTTACGGTTTTGATAGTTTTTGCATAATTGAACCATAGTTGACCTAATTGAGCCATCCCCATTAATAGACATAGATCGAACTCGCAGCCTGTGTTAGGATTTTGGTTCCTATACAAATAGAAATTACTTAAAGATCACCTTAGATTAGATTTACATTATTGTCTTTTATTTTCCGCGCATTTATCAACTTTTGTTACGCTCAAACTTGTTAGAAAGCCTAGCAGTTTGGTGATCGTGATACTTTCCTGGTGGGATTGATACCTGTACTTAACCAGGATTATTACTTGACAGCGATAGGGTACACTGCCCTTTAGTGAGCAGTTTAGCAGTAGTTTTTAACTGCAGCGAAACGCGTGTCACTAACCTTTGCCCCGACCGCCCTTTTTTTTGTTTTTGACTGGGGTTTGTGTTTTTGTTTTTTTTTTTTAAACTACCTCGAGGGGTTTCTGGTATTGTGGTATTTCTTTCATTCTTCAGAAAAATCTAGACACTCTTGTGAAAAGATGTGTAGTGATATAAGTTTTAACCTAACAATCATATTCAAAGACTTTTAATGCAAGCTTAATTGTATGGTCATTTCGAAATGCTTCATATGTATTCATTATGGCAATCATATAATGTTTTAAGCACAAAGGCACTTCATTGATGAAATTAATCTGAACTTTTAGACAATACAAAAATTTAGATGTCATGCCGACTTATCCCTTGAGGTGAAGCATCCTTTTTGGTTTTCCACTTTACTCGCTTATCTCACTTTAGCCTAACCCACCCTGAGAGGTTTTCGACTAAGCCGAATTTCAAGTTTTATTTCTCTCTCTTTTTTTAATATTACATAATGTTTCAAATGGTCCTAGTTAACAGGGGAGGCAAACTCGTTGTCGTCTAAGATAGTGAGCTTTACTCCACCTTTTGATAATACTTGTTTGACCAAGAAAGGGCCCTTCCAGTTTGGTTTGAACTTTTGGCGCGCATATGTGTGGACTTGTTGAAGCTATTTCAGCACCAGGTCACCAGGCTTCAATGGTTGCCTAAGATGCTTCACCCTTTTCCCATAAGCCCTAGCCATTCTTTGCTGGTACATCTGAAGGTAATCTAGTGCCTTGAGTCGAGCCTCATCAACTTGCTTCAGCTGTTCGTATCTGGATCGAATCCATTCTATTTCATGTAGTTCTGCTTCTAGTGCAACTTGCAGCGATCTAATCTACATTTCAATGGGAAGGACTGCCTCTATTACATAAACCAGACTGTATGGGGTCGCCCCAGTTGGCATTCTGACTCCTGTTCGGTACCCCATAAGGCGAAGGGTAGTTTGTCTGCCCAATCCTGGTAGGTGGACATAGTTTTTCTTAAGATGTTCTTAAGAGTCTTGTTAGCATCTTCTACAGCTCCATTTGCCTGAGGTCTGTAAGGAGAGGATCTATGATGTTCAATCCCATGTTTTGTTAGTCATTCTGCAGTCAGCTCTTGGAATTTCACATCGTTATCAGTTACCACGTGATGCGGAATCCCATATTTGCCAAAGATTTCCCTCTCCATGAACTTAACCATTGTTTTGCCAGTGATACTGGGATAAGATTTGGCCTCGACCCACTTTAAGAAGTAATCGATTGTGATAATTATAAACTTATGCCATTCAAAGCTGGAGGGTGGATTTCCCTGAAGATGTCTATTCGGTTTCGACTTTATATTCTAGGCTTTATGGAACACCATTGATGGATAATTCGACTAATAATTGGCATTCATGTTTTGTGTTTCATGCATTTTCTTCATTCTTTGTTATTTATGGTTTTATGTATATTTTGGTTATTTTTCTTTAGTTTGATTATTTTCTTCAGTCTGAGGTTGTGAAACGGAAGACTTGTATAGCTTGACTCGGTTTGTGAGCTAGAATGTGTAGGGGTTAAGACCCGAGTAGATTACGAGATGAGGAATATGATTTAAGTCCGATAGGTGCTTGATGATTTTTATCAAGATTCTTTAGAGGCAAATTCTAGAAAGTTGGAGGCCAGTTCAAGAGATGCACTTTAAATAAAAGTTGAAGATCATTTTGTGATCTTTCCAACAAGTATTGGATCAGCGTAATTAGAGTTGGGATGCGAAAGTTATGAAAGAAACAAGAGGAAGTCTGCAATTTGTGAGATGTTCAAGTCCAATTGATGCTTGCATGCTCATCACATTTCGTGCAAATTTTAGGTATCTAGATGCCACATTTGAAGATTCTTATTTCACGCAGAGTTGAAGATAATTCTTTTAGCTTTCCAACGGATCTTGAATCACCTAATTTGGGGTATCGGACGAGGAAGTTATGGCTAATGGAAGGCGAATTGTGTAAGAACTCGAGTAAGATTACTCGACTCGAGCCAGGGAGCCGAGTACAAGAGGAGAGAAACAGATTTATTACTCGAGTTACTACTCAACTCGAGTAGGATTACTCGACTGCGAGTACGGCTGCGATAAAAACACTATTTTTGACCTAATTTGCTTATTTCTTATCCGATTTGAGTCCAGTTTGTTTTGGGACGCTCGTATTTCATTAGGGAACATATATATAACGATTTTAGAGTTTATCTTTCGACAACTCAGAACTCTCTTGGAGCGTATAACTCGACAAGAGGTTTTTTACGCCGATTTTTTTATCTATCTAAAGGATTTGTTTACTATTTTTACGTGACTTTCCTGCTTGCGATTGTTCATCTTCGGATTGGATTTTCTATAGCGTTCATCATCAGCAAAAGTCAAATTTTGAAAACGGTTTGCGATTAATTGGTTTAAGTTTCTCCTTATTCTCTTTATTTACAAATTAGGGTTTCTTTACCAAGCTTGGTTGATTGAATTTTCATTGTCTCTTTCCATGTCTTCTTGAAAGATTTTTAATTTAGAAATAGGGTTTTTGTTTGTGATTTTAATTACGTGTTTTGTGTAGCGACTATAGTCTCGTGAGATCCGTACCTATTAGTCAGACGCATATACTTGGCCTTGCCTAGTTTAAAACCTAGGAAATCTTTGGAATTGACAACTCCGTCAAACTTATGGGTCAGTAGCTTCTGAGTCTCTAGAACTAGTTCACCTCCAAAAAAGGCTTTAACGAACTAGAGCCAAATTGTGATCTGTGGATACTGTGAGCGCGAGATTTTTATCCATGGGCTATGATGAAAATGGCATTCAACAATTACTTTTCTCGTTTAAATATCTGTTTGAGTTGACCGAAAGCGAACCGACGACCCCGACAGTGAACCGAGGAAAATCTGAATCATATATGTCTTTTTTACTTTTGGGCCACTGGGCCGGCCTGGGACCCATCCTAGCCCGACCTTTATCGCTCTAATATTTTTTTATAAAATTTATTTTTATCCCCATTATTTTATTTTATGAATAAATAATAATGAGTGATATTAATATCCGAGATAAAAAAATCAAAAATGACGGAGTTTTGGTAGAAAATGGAGAAAACAGCCTTTGTAGCTATATATTATTGGGATCAATCCTTAATAAAGCTGAGATGTGTCCCAATAGCAATACCACGCAACTTATTCTTCTCTTTATCTCTACAGCCCCGCGTTCGAAACTTAAGGGGCACACCTTTTTCTTCTTTTATTTTTTTCATTTTTTTTACATAATGCCCATACGACGTCGTTTCACTTAAAATCAGCAGAAAGGAAATAATGCCGATGTGGCATGGGCAGTTTGAAGGTACCAAGAAGAGCAGACAAGGGCTCCAGGGATCAAGGAAAGGGGAAGACACGCAGA